>JBBPBX010005477.1:0-32542 GCA_038048925.1 Garcialebias charrua | reverse complement strand
GCTTTGTCCTCTTTTAACACTACTGGTTTTAGTTCTCAGCCTGATGGAGCTTCAGAACAACTGAAGGTCTCAGCAGATGGAAGAAGCCATCACTAAATGGAAGCTGAGGGTTGGGGATCTGCAGGGAGTTCTTTGTCCTCCACCTGTCCACTGTCTTTATTTTAGAGGGACACTAAAGATCAGCTAATGTGTCTTTACTGTTCGTCCCCAGGTCCAGATACACATGTTGGAGTGACCGGGCCTTTTGGGTCGCCGCACCCAGTCTGTGAAACCAACTTCCTCAGGACTTGTTCTCCATCCCTGACACAGACGTTTTCAATTGTGTATTCAGGCAGGTGTCGCGGAAAGAAACTGATTCCAGACGATCAGGTGTATCAGACGTAGACTCCGTCAAATATATTGCAAAGCTTTGGAGAACAGCCAACAGCTCGTAAATAACAGAATTTATTCACAAATGGAAAAGGTTTGGTTTCTAGAGAAATCATCAACCTCCCCCGTCTTACCAACAGTCATCTAAAATAATTCTAATATAAAAAAAAAGGATCATGGAAATACAGGTAGTCCTCGACTTACGAACGAGTTCCGTTCATACGCCCGTTCGCATGTCGGAAATCGCCGTAAGTCAAAAAACACACGAGCCGCCACTTATACACGTACATGTACGTTACTGTACAGTATTACCAAGCACTTCGCCTATCCTAACACAGTACCATACATAATTATCACAAAACACATACAGTACATTTGGAGCCATAATGAAGGAAAAAAAAAAGTTAATTTCTTACTGTTAGCTGGTGAAGCCTGTTAGCATGTTAGCTCGTTGCACGTCCGAACTCTGCAGCTTCCAGCTGCTTCACGCGGTCCAAACTGTTTACAGTAAGGTCTGTTAGCATGTTAGCGCTCCATACATTTGGAGCCATAATGAAGGGAAAAAAGAGTTAATAACTTACTGGGAGTTTCTCCGCGTTAGCATGTTAGCTCGGTGTTCCCGCAGTAAGCTGGTGGTGTCGGCCGGCGAGGTGGGATGCGGCGCGTCGGAGCGATCGGCGACTGCTACTCCGGGCCGGAGACGTCCAGAGTTCACCGAGCGTTTCCAGCTCATTTATCCGTATGAGACAACCTCTGATCGGACACACGGTCCTCCAAAGCCAGCTGTCGAGGCCGGAGCTAACCAAAAACTGGCGGACACTGCCGAAAACTGCGTAAATCGGCTTCTAAATAATAATAATAATAATAATAATAATATAATAATAATAATACTTTATTTATAAAGCCATTTAAAACAACCACAGCTGCAACAAAGTGCTGTACACATGAAATCAAGAACATTTAAACACGTAAAATAAGATTTAAAAAAATTATTATTATTTTTTTTTTTAAACACTTTTATTAATAAGGTGCGTTTGTAACACCGAATTGCCATAAGTCGAGGACTACCTGTGTTGTAATATCATTCACAATAACAGTCTATATTAAAATAGAGCATGATGCATGCATATAGTCCCTGGACAGAGGCTTTAATATCTACTCTGTCATTTTTCTATCGTTTTAATTGTTTGTTTTTAATGTTTATACTGTGAAACACTTTGTGCAGCGTTTGGCTGTTGCAAAGGGCTCTATAAATAAACGTTGGCCGATTCACTCGTTTGAAAACTTTTATTTGAACAGTGTGTTGCCGTGGTCAAAGACTGGAGAGATACTGGGAAAAAGCTGCAAAGCTCAAAGAAAAACTTTGAAGAGCTTTCAGAAAGTCTGGAGAACTGTTGATCAAGACCACCTGCTTCATTTTGATGTGAAATCATTTTAATATAGAACGTGTTTGTGTTGTTGTGGATCCAGCTCGGTGAGTCAGAATGAACCCGACCTGACTGACAGCCGTGTGGAAGCTGCTGACAAGCCTGACCTTCTCTAATGGTCGTCAGTGACGTAGTGACGCGTGGAAATTATTCGATATCATGCGTGCTGTTGTTACAGACGTGAGAAACTGCAGCGCGAGGTGCAAGCGCTTCCTGATGCTCCTCACAGTCTTAATGGAATCAATCTTTTAATAGTCCGGCTGAGAAACAGCAGCTGAAGCTTCGGGTGTCTGTGACCCGCGGTGTTAACGCCGAGTTTAAAACGGGACCGATTTAAAAGGAACTATTTTAGAATGGACCCTTTCGGAGGAAGGAGACAAACAATATTACCTGCCATGACACGTGACAGCTGTGTGTCTGCAAACGGGAAGGCCCGTGGATCACGGGGCGGCTCTGCACCAAGACGACGTCCTGGGAAGACACTTCTGCGTTTGGGTTTTACACAGATTGAGCAAGAAAAGCCTTTCAGACGTTCACTGAAACTTCTCTGAGGGGAAATGACCACAGAGGAAGATCAACGCTACTGAGACGGACAATTAGTTCTTATGTACAACATGGATGTTCTGACTTTGAACTGTGTGGATCAGCTCTAACCAACAGAATTACTCAAGTCCAAAACTCCTTTATTAATCCCAAAAGGAAATTAAATGTTGTAGCTCATCATCCTGGTTTCATTAAAGAGTTGTTCTAGATCAGGGGTCTGCAACCTGCGGCTCTGGAGCCACATGCGGCTCTTTGGTCCCTCTGCAGTGGCTCTTTCAAGCTTTGACCAAAACTGACATAATACTGTACTGAATTTTACTGGTTTTAACAACTAAAAGGGCTAGTTTTAGCAGTTTTCCTGTAATTTATTTTGCAAATATATGAATACTAGAAACATTACAAGGAGTAAAACATACTCACTTTCACTTTATGCTTTATTTCTTCAAAGTAGAATAAATTATTTTTCTACAAAAAAATAAAATAAAATCACAAGAATGCAGGAGTTTTAGTTTTTAGAAACTGGGCAAAAAGTATATTATTTATTCCTTCTTTACAATAATCTCATCTTTTATTTTGTCTTAGAGTGTAAAATATCAATACATTAAAAAAATCTTTAGATATTTTTAGTTTTATAAAATCACCATACTGTCCAGAAAAGTGTCCTCCAACAAACGTAAAGTGGTCTGTGGGCCACACGTTGAGAATCCCAGTTGTAGCAGACATGTGGCTCTGGACATGTTTAATTTAGTGAACAAAGGGGCAGAAATGGCTCTTTTGATTGTAAAGGTTGCAGATCCCTGATCTAGATGCTGATGGCTGTGGGCAGGAAGGATCTCTTGTAGGGGTCTGTTCTACAACGGATCTGAAGAAGCTTCTGAAGACACTCTGTTGTTGTATGACAGTCAGATGTTGTATGACAGTTTGTTGTTGTATGACAGTCTGATGTTGTATGACAGTCTGATGTTGTATGACAGTCTGATGTTGTATGACAGTCTGTTGTTGTATGACAGTCTGATGTTGTATGACAGTCTGATGTTGTATGACAGTCTGATGTTGTATGACAGTCTGTTGTTGTATGACAGTCTGATGTTGTATGACAGTCTGATGTTGTATGACAGTCTGATGTTGTATGACAGTCTGATGTTGTATGACAGTCTGATGTTGTATGACAGTCTGATGTTGTATGACAGTCTGATGTTGTATGACAGTCTGATGTTGTATGACAGTCTGATGTTGTATGACAGTCTGTTGTTGTATGACAGTCTGATGTTGTATGACAGTCTGATGTTGTATGACAGTCTGATGTTGTATGACAGTCTGTTGTTGTATGACAGTCTGATGTTGTATGACAGTCTGATGTTGTATGACAGTCTGTTGTTGTATGACAGTCTGATGTTGTATGACAGTCTGATGTTGTATGACAGTCTGATGTTGTATGACAGTCTGTTGTTGTATGACAGTCTGTTGTTGTATGACAGTCTGATGTTGTATGACAGTCTGATGTTGTATGACAGTCTGTTGTTGTATGACAGTCTGATGTTGTATGACAGTCTGATGTTGTATGACAGTCTGATGTTGTATGACAGTCTGTTGTTGTATGACAGTCTGATGTTGTATGACAGTCTGATGTTGTATGACAGTCTGATGTTGTATGACAGTCTGATGTTGTATGACAGTCTGATGTTGTATGACAGTCTGATGTTGTATGACAGTCTGATGTTGTATGACAGTCTGTTGTTGTATGACAGTCTGTTGTTGTATGACAGTCTGATGTTGTATGACAGTCTGATGTTGTATGACAGTCTGATGTTGTATGACAGTCTGATGTTGTATGACAGTCTGATGTTGTATGACAGTCTGTTGTTGTATGACAGTCTGATGTTGTATGACAGTCTGTTGTTGTATGACAGTCTGATGTTGTATGACAGTCTGTTGTTGTATGACAGTCTGATGTTGTATGACAGTCTGATGTTGTATGACAGTCTGTTGTTGTATGACAGTCTGTTGTTGTATGACAGTCTGTTGTTGTATGACAGTCTGATGTTGTATGACAGTCTGATGTTGTATGACAGTCTGATGTTGTATGACAGTCTGTTGTTGTATGACAGTCTGATGTTGTATGACAGTCTGTTGTTGTATGACAGTCTGATGTTGTATGACAGTCTGTTGTTGTATGACAGTCTGATGTTGTATGACAGTCTGATGTTGTATGACAGTCTGATGTTGTATGACAGTCTGTTGTTGTATGACAGTCTGATGTTGTATGACAGTCTGTTGTTGTATGACAGTCTGATGTTGTATGACAGTCTGTTGTTGTATGACAGTCTGTTGTTGTATGACAGTCTGATGTTGTATGACAGTCTGATGTTGTATGACAGTCTGATGTTGTATGACAGTCTGATGTTGTATGACAGTCTGTTGTTGTATGACAGTCTGATGTTGTATGACAGTCTGATGTTGTATGACAGTCTGATGTTGTATGACAGTCTGTTGTTGTATGACAGTCTGATGTTGTATGACAGTCTGTTGTTGTATGACAGTCTGTTGTTGTATGACAGTCTGATGTTGTATGACAGTCTGATGTTGTATGACAGTCTGATGTTGTATGACAGTCTGATGTTGTATGACAGTCTGTTGTTGTATGACAGTCTGTTGTTGTATGACAGTCTGATGTTGTATGACAGTCTGATGTTGTATGACAGTCTGTTGTTGTATGACAGTCTGTTGTTGTATGACAGTCTGATGTTGTATGACAGTCTGATGTTGTATGACAGTCTGATGTTGTATGACAGTCTGTTGTTGTATGACAGTCTGATGTTGTATGACAGTCTGATGTTGTATGACAGTCTGATGTTGTATGACAGTCTGTTGTTGTATGACAGTCTGATGTTGTATGACAGTCTGATGTTGTATGACAGTCTGTTGTTGTATGACAGTCTGTTGTTGTATGACAGTCTGTTGTTGTATGACAGTCTGATGTTGTATGACAGTCTGTTGTTGTATGACAGTCTGTTGTTGTATGACAGTCTGATGTTGTATGACAGTCTGATGTTGTATGACAGTCTGTTGTTGTATGACAGTCTGTTGTTGTATGACAGTCTGTTGTTGTATGACAGTCTGTTGTTGTATGACAGTCTGTTGTTGTATGACAGTCTGTTGTTGTATGACAGTCTGTTGTTGTATGACAGTCTGTTGTTGTATGACAGTCTGTTGTTGTATGACAGTCTGTTGTTGTATGACAGTCTGTTGTTGTATGACAGTCTGTTGTTGTATGACAGTCTGTTGTTGTATGACAGTCTGTTGTTGTATGACAGTCTGTTGTTGTATGACAGTCTGTTGTTGTATGACAGTCTGTTGTTGTATGACAGTCTGATGTTGTATGACAGTCTGATGTTGTATGACAGTCTGTTGTTGTATGACAGTCTGATGTTGTATGACAGTCTGATGTTGTATGACAGTCTGATGTTGTATGACAGTCTGATGTTGTATGACAGTCTGATGTTGTATGACAGTCTGATGTTGTATGACAGTCTGATGTTGTATGACAGTCTGTTGTTGTATGACAGTCTGTTGTTGTATGACAGTCTGATGTTGTATGACAGTCTGATGTTGTATGACAGTCTGATGTTGTATGACAGTCTGTTGTTGTATGACAGTCTGATGTTGTATGACAGTCTGATGTTGTATGACAGTCTGATGTTGTATGACAGTCTGATGTTGTATGACAGTCTGATGTTGTATGACAGTCTGATGTTGTATGACAGTCTGATGTTGTATGACAGTCTGATGTTGTATGACAGTCTGATGTTGTATGACAGTCTGATGTTGTATGACAGTCTGTTGTTGTATGACAGTCTGATGTTGTATGACAGTCTGATGTTGTATGACAGTCTGATGTTGTATGACAGTCTGATGTTGTATGACAGTCTGATGTTGTATGACAGTCTGATGTTGTATGACAGTCTGTTGTTGTATGACAGTCTGTTGTTGTATGACAGTCTGATGTTGTATGACAGTCTGATGTTGTATGACAGTCTGATGTTGTATGACAGTCTGATGTTGTATGACAGTCTGATGTTGTATGACAGTCTGATGTTGTATGACAGTCTGATGTTGTATGACAGTCTGATGTTGTATGACAGTCTGATGTTGTATGACAGTCTGATGTTGTATGACAGTCTGATGTTGTATGACAGTCTGATGTTGTATGACAGTCTGATGTTGTATGACAGTCTGATGTTGTATGACAGTCTGATGTTGTATGACAGTCTGATGTTGTATGACAGTCTGATGTTGTATGACAGTCTGATGTTGTATGACAGTCTGATGTTGTATGACAGTCTGATGTTGTATGACAGTCTGATGTTGTATGACAGTCTGATGTTGTATGACAGTCTGATGTTGTATGACAGTCTGATGTTGTATGACAGTCTGATGTTGTATGACAGTCTGATGTTGTATGACAGTCTGTTGTTGTATGACAGTCTGATGTTGTATGACAGTCTGATGTTGTATGACAGTCTGATGTTGTATGACAGTCTGATGTTGTATGACAGTCTGTTGTTGTATGACAGTCTGATGTTGTATGACAGTCTGTTGTTGTATGACAGTCTGATGTTGTATGACAGTCTGTTGTTGTATGACAGTCTGATGTTGTATGACAGTCTGATGTTGTATGACAGTCTGTTGTTGTATGACAGTCTGATGTTGTATGACAGTCTGATGTTGTATGACAGTCTGATGTTGTATGACAGTCTGTTGTTGTATGACAGTCTGATGTTGTATGACAGTCTGATGTTGTATGACAGTCTGATGTTGTATGACAGTCTGATGTTGTATGACAGTCTGATGTTGTATGACAGTCTGATGTTGTATGACAGTCTGTTGTTGTATGACAGTCTGATGTTGTATGACAGTCTGATGTTGTATGACAGTCTGATGTTGTATGACAGTCTGTTGTTGTATGACAGTCTGATGTTGTATGACAGTCTGATGTTGTATGACAGTCTGTTGTTGTATGACAGTCTGATGTTGTATGACAGTCTGATGTTGTATGACAGTCTGATGTTGTATGACAGTCTGTTGTTGTATGACAGTCTGTTGTTGTATGACAGTCTGATGTTGTATGACAGTCTGATGTTGTATGACAGTCTGATGTTGTATGACAGTCTGATGTTGTATGACAGTCTGATGTTGTATGACAGTCTGTTGTTGTATGACAGTCTGATGTTGTATGACAGTCTGTTGTTGTATGACAGTCTGATGTTGTATGACAGTCTGATGTTGTATGACAGTCTGATGTTGTATGACAGTCTGATGTTGTATGACAGTCTGTTGTTGTATGACAGTCTGATGTTGTATGACAGTCTGTTGTTGTATGACAGTCTGTTGTTGTATGACAGTCTGATGTTGTATGACAGTCTGATGTTGTATGACAGTCTGTTGTTGTATGACAGTCTGTTGTTGTATGACAGTCTGATGTTGTATGACAGTCTGTTGTTGTATGACAGTCTGTTGTTGTATGACAGTCTGTTGTTGTATGACAGTCTGATGTTGTATGACAGTCTGATGTTGTATGACAGTCTGATGTTGTATGACAGTCTGATGTTGTATGACAGTCTGTTGTTGTATGACAGTCTGATGTTGTATGACAGTCTGTTGTTGTATGACAGTCTGATGTTGTATGACAGTCTGTTGTTGTATGACAGTCAGATGTTGTATGACAGTCAGATGTTGTATGACAGTCAGATGTTGTATGACAGTCAGATGTTGTATGACAGTCTGTTGTTGTATGACAGTCTGATGTTGTATGACAGTCTGTTGTTGTATGACAGTCTGATGTTGTATGACAGTCTGTTGTTGTATGACAGTCTGATGTTGTATGACAGTCTGTTGTTGTATGACAGTCTGATCTTATATGATAGTCTGTTGTTGTATGACAGTCAGATGTTGTATGACAGTCAGATGTTGTATGACAGTCAGATGTTGTATGACAGTCAGATGTTGTATGACAGTCTGTTGTTGTATGACAGTCAGATGTTGTATGACAGTCTGTTGTTGTATGATAGTCTGATGTTGTATGACAGTCTGTTGTTGTATGACAGTCTGATGTTGTATGACAGTCTGTTGTTGTATGACAGTCTGATGTTGTATGACAGTCTGATGTTGTATGACAGTCTGTTGTTGTATGACAGTCTGTTGTTGTATGACAGTCTGATGTTGTATGACAGTCTGATGTTGTATGACAGTCTGATGTTGTATGACAGTCTGTTGTTGTATGACAGTCTGATGTTGTATGACAGTCTGATGTTGTATGACAGTCTGTTGTTGTATGACAGTCTGTTGTTGTATGACAGTCTGATGTTGTATGACAGTCTGATGTTGTATGACAGTCTGATGTTGTATGACAGTCTGATGTTGTATGACAGTCTGATGTTGTATGACAGTCTGATGTTGTATGACAGTCTGTTATTGTATGACAGTCTGATGTTGTATGACAGTTTGATGTTTTATTACACTCTGTTGTTGTATGACAGTCTGTTATTGTATGACAGTCTGATGTTGTAATAATAATAATAATAATACATTTTATTTATAACGCACTTTACATTAAACCAATCTCAAAGTGCTACAATGAACATTAAATAAAAGCAAGATTAAAATCAACCATAAATGCAAGTGGAGGAACAATCAAGAGGACAGTGCCTCACAGCTGATTGCATAAAAAAAAATCACAAAATGCAGATAAAATACTCAAATTGAAACTGGGTGCAATAAAAACAACAACAACAAAACAATACAAAACAAAAGCACAATAAATTAATTAAAAAACTGGATATGTATGACATATCCAGTTTGTTATTGTTTGACAGTCTGATGTTGTATGACAGTTTGTTGTTGTATGACAGTCTAATGTTGTATGACAGTCTGATGTTGTATGACAGTCTGTTGTTGTATGACAGTCTGATGTTGTATTACACTCTGTTGTTGTATGACAGTCTGATGTTGTATGACAGTCTGTATGACAGTCTGATGTTTGTTATTGTATGACAGTCTGATGTTGTATGACAGTTTGATGTTGTATGACAGTCTGATGTTGTATGACAGTTTGATGTTGTATGACAGTTTGATGTTGTATGACAGTTTGATGTTGTATGACAGTCTGATGTTGTATGACAGTCTGTTATTGTATGACAGTCTGATGTTGTATGACAGTTTGATGTTGTATGACAGTCTGTTATTGTATGACAGTCTGATGTTGTATGACAGTCTGTTATTGTATGACAGACTGATGTTGCAGACCCCTGATCTAGAATGTATGACAGTCTTGTTATTTTTTGACAGTCTGATGTTGTATGACAGTTTGTTGTTGTATGACAGTTTGTTGTTGTATGACAGTCTGATGTTGTATGACAGTCTGTATGACAGTCTGATGTTGTATGACAGTCTGTTATTGTATGACAGTCTGATGTTGTATGACAGTTTGTTGTTGTATGACAGTCTGATGTTGTATGACAGTCTGTTATTGTATGACAGACTGATGTTGCAGACCCCTGATCTAGAATGTATGACAGTCTGTTATTTTTTGACAGTCTGATGTTGTATGACAGTTTGTTGTTGTATGACAGTTTGTTGTTGTATGACAGTCTGATGTTGTATGACAGTATGTTATTGTTTGACAGTCTGATGTTGTATGACAGTTTGTTGTTGTATGACAGTCTTATGTTGTATGATAGTCTGTTATTGTATGATAGTCTGATGTTGTATGACAGTTTGTTGTTGTATGACAGTTTGTTGTTGTATGACAGTCTGATGTTGTATGACAGTCTGTTATTGTATGACAGTCTGATGTTGTATGACAGTTTGATGTTGTATTACACTCTGTTGTTGTATGACAGACTGATGTTACAGACCCCTGATCTAGAATGTATGACAGTCTGTTATTGTTTGACAATCTGATGTTGTATGACAGTTTGTTGTTGTATGACAGTCTGATGTTGTATGACAGTTTGTTGTTGTATGTCAGTCTGATGTTGTATGACAGTTTGTTGTTGTATGACAGTCTGATGTTGTATGACAGTTTGTTGTTGTATGACAGTCTGATGTTGTATGACAGTTTGTTGTTGTATGACAGTCTGATGTTGTATGACAGTTTGTTGTTGTATGACAGTCTGTTGTTGTATGACAGTCTGATGTTGTATGACAGTCTGTTGTTGTATGACAGTCTGATGTTGTATGACAGTCTGTTGTTGTATGACAGTCAGATGTTGTATGACAGTCAGATGTTGTATGACAGTCAGATGTTGTATGACAGTCAGATGTTGTATGACAGTCTGTTGTTGTATGACAGTCTGATGTTGTATGACAGTCTGTTGTTGTATGACAGTCTGATGTTGTATGACAGTCTGTTGTTGTATGACAGTCTGATGTTGTATGACAGTCTGTTGTTGTATGACAGTCTGATCTTATATGATAGTCTGTTGTTGTATGACAGTCAGATGTTGTATGACAGTCAGATGTTGTATGACAGTCAGATGTTGTATGACAGTCAGATGTTGTATGACAGTCTGTTGTTGTATGACAGTCAGATGTTGTATGACAGTCTGTTGTTGTATGATAGTCTGATGTTGTATGACAGTCTGTTGTTGTATGACAGTCTGATGTTGTATGACAGTCTGT
Source organism: Garcialebias charrua (assembly GCA_038048925.1). Taxonomy (NCBI): domain Eukaryota; kingdom Metazoa; phylum Chordata; class Actinopteri; order Cyprinodontiformes; family Rivulidae; genus Garcialebias; species Garcialebias charrua. Next base: position 21,524 of record JBBPBX010005477.1, on the reverse strand, counting down.
TGTTGTATGACAGTCTGATGTTGTATGACAGTCTGATGTTGTATGACAGTCTGTTGTTGTATGACAGTCTGTTGTTGTATGACAGTCTGATGTTGTATGACAGTCTGATGTTGTATGACAGTCTGATGTTGTATGACAGTCTGATGTTGTATGACAGTCTGATGTTGTATGACAGTCTGTTATTGTATGACAGTCTGATGTTGTATGACAGTTTGATGTTTTATTACACTCTGTTGTTGTATGACAGTCTGTTATTGTATGACAGTCTGATGTTGTAATAATAATAATAATAATACATTTTATTTATAACGCACTTTACATTAAACCAATCTCAAAGTGCTACAATGAACATTAAATAAAAGCAAGATTAAAATCAACCATAAATGCAAGTGGAGGAACAATCAAGAGGACAGTGCCTCACAGCTGATTGCATAAAAAAAAATCACAAAATGCAGATAAAATACTCAAATTGAAACTGGGTGCAATAAAAACAACAACAACAAAACAATACAAAACAAAAGCACAATAAATTAATTAAAAAACTGGATATGTATGACATATCCAGTTTGTTATTGTTTGACAGTCTGATGTTGTATGACAGTTTGTTGTTGTATGACAGTCTAATGTTGTATGACAGTCTGATGTTGTATGACAGTCTGTTGTTGTATGACAGTCTGATGTTGTATTACACTCTGTTGTTGTATGACAGTCTGATGTTGTATGACAGTCTGTATGACAGTCTGATGTTTGTTATTGTATGACAGTCTGATGTTGTATGACAGTTTGATGTTGTATGACAGTCTGATGTTGTATGACAGTTTGATGTTGTATGACAGTTTGATGTTGTATGACAGTTTGATGTTGTATGACAGTCTGATGTTGTATGACAGTCTGTTATTGTATGACAGTCTGATGTTGTATGACAGTTTGATGTTGTATGACAGTCTGTTATTGTATGACAGTCTGATGTTGTATGACAGTCTGTTATTGTATGACAGACTGATGTTGCAGACCCCTGATCTAGAATGTATGACAGTCTTGTTATTTTTTGACAGTCTGATGTTGTATGACAGTTTGTTGTTGTATGACAGTTTGTTGTTGTATGACAGTCTGATGTTGTATGACAGTCTGTATGACAGTCTGATGTTGTATGACAGTCTGTTATTGTATGACAGTCTGATGTTGTATGACAGTTTGTTGTTGTATGACAGTCTGATGTTGTATGACAGTCTGTTATTGTATGACAGACTGATGTTGCAGACCCCTGATCTAGAATGTATGACAGTCTGTTATTTTTTGACAGTCTGATGTTGTATGACAGTCTGTATGACAGTCTGATGTTGTATGACAGTCTGTTATTGTATGACAGTCTGATGTTGTATGACAGTTTGTTGTTGTATGACAGTCTGATGTTGTATGACAGTCTGTTATTGTATGACAGACTGATGTTGCAGACCCCTGATCTAGAATGTATGACAGTCTGTTATTTTTTGACAGTCTGATGTTGTATGACAGTTTGTTGTTGTATGACAGTTTGTTGTTGTATGACAGTCTGATGTTGTATGACAGTATGTTATTGTTTGACAGTCTGATGTTGTATGACAGTTTGTTGTTGTATGACAGTCTTATGTTGTATGATAGTCTGTTATTGTATGATAGTCTGATGTTGTATGACAGTTTGTTGTTGTATGACAGTTTGTTGTTGTATGACAGTCTGATGTTGTATGACAGTCTGTTATTGTATGACAGTCTGATGTTGTATGACAGTTTGATGTTGTATTACACTCTGTTGTTGTATGACAGACTGATGTTACAGACCCCTGATCTAGAATGTATGACAGTCTGTTATTGTTTGACAATCTGATGTTGTATGACAGTTTGTTGTTGTATGACAGTCTGATGTTGTATGACAGTTTGTTGTTGTATGTCAGTCTGATGTTGTATGACAGTTTGTTGTTGTATGACAGTCTGATGTTGTATGAAAGTTTGTTGTTGTATGACAGTCTGATGTTGTATGACAGTTTGTTGTTGTATGACAGTCTGATGTTGTATGACAGTTTGTTGTTGTATGACAGTCTGATGTTGTATGACAGTTTGTTGTTGTATGTCAGTCTGATGTTGTATGACAGTTTGTTGTTGTATGACAGTCTGATGTTGTATGACAGTTTGTTGTTGTATCACAATCTGTTATTGTATGACATACTGATGTTGTATGACAGTTTGTTGTTGTATGACATTCTGTTTTTGTATGACAGTCTGATGTTGTATGACATTCTGTTTTTGTATGACAGTGTGATGTTGTATGACAGTCTGATGTTGTATGACAGTCTGTTATTGTATGACAGTCTGATGTTGTATGACAGTTTGATGTTGTATGACAGTCTGATGTTGTATGACAGTCTGATAATGTATGACAGTCTGTTATTGTATGACAGTCTGATGTTGTATGACAGGTTGATGTTGTATTACACTCTGTTGTTGTATGACAGTCTGATGTTGTATGACAGTCTGTTATTGTATGACCGTCTGATGTTGTATGACAGTTTGTTGTTGTATGACAGTCTGATGTTGTATGACAGTCTGATGTTGTATGACAGTTTGTTGTTGTATGACAGTCTGATGTTGTATGACCGTCTGATGTTGTATGACAGTCTGTTGTTGTTTGACAGTCTGATGTTGTATGACAGTCTGATGTTGTATGACAGTCTGATGTTGTATGACAGTTTGTTGTTGTATGACAGTCTGATGTTGTATGACAGTCTGTTATTGTATGACAGACTGATGTTGCAGACCCCTGATCTAGAATGTATGACAGTCTGTTATTTTTTGACAGTCTGATGTTGTATGACAGTTTGTTGTTGTATGACAGTCTGATGTTGTATGACAGTCTGATGTTGTATGACAGTCTGATGTTGTATGACAGTCTGATGTTGTATGACAGTCTGATGTTGTATGACAGTCTGATGTTGTATGACAGTCTGTTGTTGTATGACAGTCTGTTGTTGTATGACAGTCTGATGTTGTATGACAGTCTGTTGTTGTATGACAGTCTGATGTTGTATGACAGTCAGATGTTGTATGACAGTCAGATGTTGTATGACAGTCTGATGTTGTATGACAGTCTGTTGTTGTATGACAGTCTGATGTTGTATGACAGTCTGTTGTTGTATGACAGTCTGATGTTGTATGACAGTCTGTTGTTGTATGACAGTCTGATGTTGTATGACAGTCTGATGTTGTATGACAGTCTGTTGTTGTATGACAGTCTGTTGTTGTATGACAGTCTGATGTTGTATGACAGTCTGATGTTGTATGACAGTCTGTTGTTGTATGACAGTCTGTTGTTGTATGACAGTCTGATGTTGTATGACAGTCTGATGTTGTATGACAGTCTGTTGTTGTATGACAGTCTGTTGTTGTATGACAGTCTGATGTTGTATGACAGTCTGATGTTGTATGACAGTCTGATGTTGTATGACAGTCTGATGTTGTATGACAGTCTGATGTTGTATGACAGTCTGATGTTGTATGACAGTCTGTTATTGTATGACAGTCTGATGTTGTATGACAGTTTGATGTTTTATTACACTCTGTTGTTGTATGACAGTCTGTTATTGTATGACAGTCTGATGTTGTAATAATAATAATAATAATACATTTTATTTATAACGCACTTTACATTAAACCAATCTCAAAGTGCTACAATGAACATTAAATAAAAGCAAGATTAAAATCAACCATAAATGCAAGTGGAGGAACAATCAAGAGGACAGTGCCTCACAGCTGATTGCATCAAAAAAAATCACAAAATGCAGATAAAATACTCAAATTGAAACTGGGTGCAATAAAAACAACAACAACAAAACAATACAAAACAAAAGCACAATAAATTAATTAAAAAACTGGATATGTATGACATATCCAGTTTGTTATTGTTTGACAGTCTGATGTTGTATGACAGTTTGTTGTTGTATGACAGTCTAATGTTGTATGACAGTCTGATGTTGTATGACAGTCTGTTGTTGTATGACAGTCTGATGTTGTATTACACTCTGTATGACAGTCTGATGTTTGTTATTGTATGACAGTCTGATGTTGTATGACAGTTTGATGTTGTATGACCGTCTGATGTTGTATGACAGTTTGATGTTGTATGACAGTTTGATGTTGTATGACAGTTTGATGTTGTATGACAGTTTGATGTTGTATGACAGTCTGATGTTGTATGACAGTCTGTTATTGTATGACAGTCTGATGTTGTATGACAGTTTGATGTTGTATGACAGTCTGTTATTGTATGACAGTCTGATGTTGTATGACAGTCTGTTATTGTATGACAGACTGATGTTGCAGACCCCTGATCTAGAATGTATGACAGTCTGTTATTTTTTGACAGTCTGATGTTGTATGACAGTTTGTTGTTGTATGACAGTTTGTTGTTGTATGACAGTCTGATGTTGTATGACAGTCTGTATGACAGTCTGATGTTGTATGACAGTCTGTTATTGTATGACAGTCTGATGTTGTATGACAGTTTGTTGTTGTATGACAGTCTGATGTTGTATGACAGTCTGTTATTGTATGACAGACTGATGTTGCAGACCCCTGATCTAGAATGTATGACAGTCTGTTATTTTTTGACAGTCTGATGTTGTATGACAGTCTGTATGACAGTCTGATGTTGTATGACAGTCTGTTATTGTATGACAGTCTGATGTTGTATGACAGTTTGTTGTTGTATGACAGTCTGATGTTGTATGACAGTCTGTTATTGTGTGACAGACTGATGTTGCAGACCCCTGATCTAGAATGTATGACAGTCTGTTATTTTTTGACAGTCTGATGTTGTATGACAGTTTGTTGTTGTATGACAGTTTGTTGTTGTTTGACAGTCTGATGTTGTATGACAGTTTGTTGTTGTATGACAGTCTTATGTTGTATGATAGTCTGTTATTGTATGATAGTCTGATGTTGTATGACAGTTTGTTGTTGTATGACAGTTTGTTGTTGTATGACAGTCTGATGTTGTATGACAGTCTGTTATTGTATGACAGTCTGATGTTGTATGACAGTTTGATGTTGTATTACACTCTGTTGTTGTATGACAGACTGATGTTACAGACCCCTGATCTAGAATGTATGACAGTCTGTTATTGTTTGACAATCTGATGTTGTATGACAGTTTGTTGTTGTATGACAGTCTGATGTTGTATGACAGTTTGTTGTTGTATGTCAGTCTGATGTTGTATGACAGTTTGTTGTTGTATGACAGTCTGATGTTGTATGACAGTTTGTTGTTGTATGACAGTCTGATGTTGTATGACAGTTTGTTGTTGTATGACAGTCTGATGTTGTATGACAGTTTGTTGTTGTATGACAGTCTGATGTTGTATGACAGTTTGTTGTTGTATGTCAGTCTGATGTTGTATGACAGTTTGTTGTTGTATGACAGTCTGATGTTGTATGACAGTTTGTTGTTGTATCACAATCTGTTATTGTATGACATACTGATGTTGTATGACAGTTTGTTGTTGTATGACATTCTGTTTTTGTATGACAGTCTGATGTTGTATGACATTCTGTTTTTGTATGACAGTCTGATGTTGTATGACAGTCTGATGTTGTATGACAGTCTGTTATTGTATGACAGTCTGATGTTGTATGACAGTTTGATGTTGTATGACAGTCTGATGTTGTATGACAGTCTGATAATGTATGACAGTCTGTTATTGTATGACAGTCTGATGTTGTATGACAGGTTGATGTTGTATTACACTCTGTTGTTGTATGACAGTCTGATGTTGTATGACAGTCTGATGTTGTATGACAGTCTGTTATTGTATGACAGACTGATGTTGCAGACCCCTGATCTAGAATGTATGACAGTCTGTTATTTTTTGACAGTCTGATGTTGTATGACAGTTTGTTGTTGTATGACAGTTTGTTGTTGTATGACAGTCTGATGTTGTATGACAGTCTGTATGACAGTCTGATGTTGTATGACAGTCTGTTATTGTATGACAGTCTGATGTTGTATGACAGTTTGTTGTTGTATGACAGTCTGATGTTGTATGACAGTCTGTTATTGTATGACAGACTGATGTTGCAGACCCCTGATCTAGAATGTATGACAGTCTGTTATTTTTTGACAGTCTGATGTTGTATGACAGTCTGTATGACAGTCTGATGTTGTATGACAGTCTGTTATTGTATGACAGTCTGATGTTGTATGACAGTTTGTTGTTGTATGACAGTCTGATGTTGTATGACAGTCTGTTATTGTGTGACAGACTGATGTTGCAGACCCCTGATCTAGAATGTATGACAGTCTGTTATTTTTTGACAGTCTGATGTTGTATGACAGTTTGTTGTTGTATGACAGTTTGTTGTTGTTTGACAGTCTGATGTTGTATGACAGTTTGTTGTTGTATGACAGTCTTATGTTGTATGATAGTCTGTTATTGTATGATAGTCTGATGTTGTATGACAGTTTGTTGTTGTATGACAGTTTGTTGTTGTATGACAGTCTGATGTTGTATGACAGTCTGATGTTGTATGACAGTTTGATGTTGTATTACACTCTGTTGTTGTATGACAGACTGATGTTACAGACCCCTGATCTAGAATGTATGACAGTCTGTTATTGTTTGACAATCTGATGTTGTATGACAGTTTGTTGTTGTATGACAGTCTGATGTTGTATGACAGTTTGTTGTTGTATGTCAGTCTGATGTTGTATGACAGTTTGTTGTTGTATGACAGTCTGATGTTGTATGAAAGTTTGTTGTTGTATGACAGTCTGATGTTGTATGACAGTTTGTTGTTGTATGACAGTCTGATGTTGTATGACAGTTTGTTGTTGTATGACAGTCTGATGTTGTATGACAGTTTGTTGTTGTATGTCAGTCTGATGTTGTATGACAGTTTGTTGTTGTATGACAGTCTGATGTTGTATGACAGTTTGTTGTTGTATCACAATCTGTTATTGTATGACATACTGATGTTGTATGACAGTTTGTTGTTGTATGACATTCTGTTTTTGTATGACAGTCTGATGTTGTATGACATTCTGTTTTTGTATGACAGTCTGATGTTGTATGACAGTCTGATGTTGTATGACAGTCTGTTATTGTATGACAGTCTGATGTTGTATGACAGTTTGATGTTGTATGACAGTCTGATGTTGTATGACAGTCTGATAATGTATGACAGTCTGTTATTGTATGACAGTCTGATGTTGTATGACAGGTTGATGTTGTATTACACTCTGTTGTTGTATGACAGTCTGATGTTGTATGACAGTCTGTTATTGTATGACCGTCTGATGTTGTATGACAGTTTGTTGTTGTATGACAGTCTGATGTTGTATGACAGTCTGATGTTGTATGACAGTTTGTTGTTGTATGACAGTCTGATGTTGTATGACAGTCTGATGTTGTATGACAGTCTGTTGTTGTATGACAGTCTGATGTTGTATGACAGTCTGATGTTGTATGACAGTCTGATGTTGTATGACAGTTTGTTGTTGTATGACAGTCTGATGTTGTATGACAGTCTGTTATTGTATGACAGACTGATGTTGCAGACCCCTGATCTAGAATGTATGACAGTCTGTTATTTTTTGACAGTCTGATGTTGTATGACAGTTTGTTGTTGTATGACAGTTTGTTGTTGTATGACAGTCTGATGTTGTATGACAGTATGTTATTGTTTGACAGTCTGATGTTGTATGACAGTTTGTTGTTGTATGACAGTCTTATGTTGTATGATAGTCTGTTATTGTATGATAGTCTGATGTTGTATGACAGTTTGTTGTTGTATGACAGTTTGTTGTTGTATGACAGTCTGATGTTGTATGACAGTCTGTTATTGTATGACAGTCTGATGTTGTATGACAGTCTGATGTTGTATGACAGTCTGATGTTGTATGACAGTCTGATGTTGTATGACAGTCTGTTGTTGTATGACAGTCTGATGTTGTATGACAGTCTGATGTTGTATGACAGTCTGTTGTTGTATGACAGTCTGATGTTGTATGACAGTCTGTTGTTGTATGACAGTCTGATGTTGTATGACAGTCTGTTGTTGTATGACAGTCTGATGTTGTATGACAGTCTGATGTTGTATGACAGTCTGATGTTGTATGACAGTCTGATGTTGTATGACAGTCTGTTGTTGTATGACAGTCTGATGTTGTATGACAGTCTGATGTTGTATGACAGTCTGTTGTTGTATGACAGTCTGATGTTGTATGACAGTCTGATGTTGTATGACAGTCTGATGTTGTATGACAGTCTGATGTTGTATGACAGTCTGATGTTGTATGACAGTCTGTTGTTGTATGACAGTCTGATGTTGTATGACAGTCTGTTGTTGTATGACAGTCTGATGTTGTATGACAGTCTGATGTTGTATGACAGTCTGTTGTTGTATGACAGTCTGATGTTGTATGACAGTCTGATGTTGTATGACAGTCTGTTGTTGTATGACAGTCTGATGTTGTATGACAGTTTGTTGTTGTATGACAGTTTGTTGTTGTATGACAGTCTGATGTTGTATGACAGTCTGTTGTTGTATGACAGTCTGATGTTGTATGACAGTTTGATGTTGTATGACAGTTTGTTGTTGTATGACAGTCTGATGTTGTATGACAGTTTGTTGTTGTATGACAGTCTGTTGTTGTATGACAGTCTGATGTTGTATGACAGTCTGATGTTGTATGACAGTCTGATGTTGTATGACAGTCTGTTGTTGTATGACAGTCTGATGTTGTATGACAGTCTGATGTTGTATGACAGTCTGTTGTTGTATGACAGTCTGATGTTGTATGACAGTCTGATGTTGTATGACAGTTTGTTGTTGTATGACAGTCTGATGTTGTATGACAGTCTGATGTTGTATGACAGTTTGATGTTGTATTACACTCTGTTGTTGTATGACAGTCTGATGTTGTATGACAATCTGTTATTGTATGACAGTTTGATGTTGTATTACACTCTGTTGTTGTATGACAGTCTGATGTTGTATGACAATCTGTTATTGTATGACAGTTTGATGTTGTATTACACTCTGTTGTTGTATGACAGTCTGATGTTGTATGACAGTGTTATTGTATGACAATCTGATGTTGTATGACAGTTTGTTGTTGTATGACAGTCTGATGTTGTATGACAGTCTGATAATGTATGACAGTCTGTTATTGTTTGACAGTCTGATGTTGTATGACAGTTTGTTGTTGTATGACAGTCTGATGTTGTATGACAGTATTTTATTGTATGACAGTCTGATGTTGTATGACAGTTTGATGTTGTATTACACTCTGTTGTTGTATGACAGTCTGTTATTATATAACAGTCTGATGTTGTATGACAGTTTGTTGTTGTATGACAGTCTGATGTTGTATGACAGTATGATGTTGTATGACAGTTTGTTGTTGTATGACAGTATGATGTTGTATGACAGTATGATGTTGTATGACAGTTTGTTGTTGTATGACAGTCTGATGTTGTATGACAGTCTGATGTTGTATGACAGTCTGATGTTGTATGGCAGTTTGTTGTTGTATGACAGTATGATGTTGTAGGACAGTATGATGTTGTATGACAGTTTGTTGTTGCATGACAGTCTGATGTTGTATGACAGTCTGTTATTGTATGACAGACTGATGTTGCAGACCCCTGATCTAGAATGTATTACAGTCTGGGTTTTTTTGACAGTCTGATGTTGCATGACAGTTTGTTGTTGTATGACAGTCTGTTATTGTTTGACAGTCTGATGTTGTATGACAGTCTGATGTTGTATGACAGTCTGTTATTGTCTGATAGTCTGATGTTGTATGACAGTCTGTTATTGTTTGACAGTCTGATGTTGTATGACAGTTTGTTGTTGTATGACAGTCTGTTATTGTTATTGTGTCTGTTATTGTGTCAATGGGATTAACCTGACTAAATAAAGGTTGAATGAATGAATGAATTGTCTGATAGTCTGATGTTGTATGACAGTCTGTTATTGTATGACAGTCTGTTATTGTATGACAGTCTGATGTTGTATGACAGTCTGATGTTGTATGACAGTCTGTTATTGTATGACAGTCTGATGTTGTATGACAGTCTGATGTTGTATGACAGTCTGATGTTGTATGACAGTCTGTTATTGTATGACAGTCTGATGTTGTATGACAGTCTGATGTTGTTTGACAGTCTGATGTTGTATGACAGTCTGATGTTGTATGACAGTCTGTTATTGTATGACAGACTGATGTTACAGACCCCTGATCTAGAATGTATGACAGTCTGTTATTGTTTGACAGTCTGATGTTTTATGACAGTTTGTTGTTGTATGACAATCTGTAATTGTATGACATACTGATGTTGTATGACAGTTTGTTGTTGTATGACAGTCTGATGTTGACTGTTGTTGTATGACAGCCTTATGTTGTATGACAGTCTGATGTTGACTGTTGTTGTATGACAGCCTTATGTTGTATGACAGACTGATGTTGTTTGACTATCCATCCATCCATCCATTATCTTTTACCCGCCTTTTCCATTTTGGGTCACGGGGGTCGCCGGAGCCCATGTCCAGCAATCACAGTGCAAGGGGCGGGGTACACCCTGGACGGGTCGCAAGTCCATCACAGGGCCACATAGAGACAAACAACCATTCACTCTTTCACTCACACCTAGGGACAATTTAGAGTTACCAATCAGTCTAACAGGCAAGTTTTTGGTCTGTGGGAGGAAACCGGAGTACCCGGAGGAAACCCACACATGCACGGAGAGAACATGCAAACTCAACACAGAAAGGCCCTCGGACCAGGATTTGAACCGGCAACCTTCTCGCTGAGAGGCAGCAGCTCTACCAGTTGCGCCACCATGTTGTTTGACTAATAATAATAATAATCATTTTATTTAAAAGTGCCTTTCAGGACACACAAGGACACTTTACAGCAAGAAAACAAATTGAAATATAAAATACAAAATAATAAAAATACATTTAGTAAAGTTAATGATAAGCTAGTCTAAAGAGAAGTGTTTTCAGAGCAGTCCTGAACAGAGAAAGGGAGGTGGTGTTTCGAAGGTCTGGCGGTAGAGCGTTCCAAAGGTGAGGGGCAGAGCAAACCTCGTGATGAAGGCGGGGTTTCCCTGAGATTCACACACTAACACACACAACCACCACCTTCCCCCCTCCACCATCACCCCCTACACACACACATACACACAGGTCCTGCGGTGATCCGAGTCGAACACAAACAGCTTCTCCAGCGTGTCGCAGTGACTCCTGCAGCAGCTGGTTCCTCCTATTGTTCCTGCTGTTGAAGAAAGCGTCTCAACGTGGACGGAGACACCTCTGAAGGATGTCTCCACCACCACCTGCATGTACCTTCTTCAACATGGACAGTCATCTCTGAAGGATGTCGCAACACCACCTGCTGCACCTTCTTCAACTGGACGGAGACACCTCTGAAGGATGTCGCAACACCACCTGCTGCACCTTCTTCACACCGTTCATGTCAATGTGTCAGAAAAATCAAAGCTGAGCTCCTCGTGGAGTCAAAGATGAGACGAGGGACTCTTTCAGCGGCTTCAGCATCGATCCAAAACTGAAGAAGTTTAAAAGATATTAAGGTTAAGCTAGATGTGGTAGTAGCTGAGACTCATCCCTATCACATCCTCTGAGGGCACATCCTTCATATGAGGTGAAACTTATGTAACATCAGCAGGCAGGGAGTCGCAGTGATGGACGCGGCCACGTGTATTCACCCCAGTGAGGGGTTGTATTTACATGTGTTGTGTTTGTGAGGCTGCAGCCGTTTGGACATGTTGCCAACTGAGAGTACCGAAATGTCCAAAAGGTGTCAGCTCGTACCCAACAGTAATCTGAACCAGCTCTGAGACTGCAGCGGTTCAGAAAACACGAGCCGAACCAAGAATAAAAACCAGTTCGCCTGTTTGACCTCCTGTAGCTGTTTGTTGCCACTGTGTGTTTGGTCTTCGGTCCCCGGGGGGGCCTCGCAGAGGAAACTCGCAGGACGGTCTGAATCCGGCCTTTCCTTCGATCTTTTTCCTGAAGTTAGGAAGTCTCTTCGTATATTTAGATTGCAGCTGTCCAACACGGAAACGCTCAAGGCCCCAAACACAGCTCACAAAGCACGAGTGTGACGACACCACCGGAGGTGTGTCCGATCAACAAACGGCCGATGACACAAATCCACTGGATGAAAAAACAAACTGCGTCTCCAGTTTCCTGCAGATTCTTCTTGTTTGTTTCTGTAAAACGTTTCTGGAAACATGAAACAGTTTTTACAGCAAATGGACCAAACAACAATTTGAAGGTTTGTTTTGGGAAACGCTGTGCAGAAACCATAGGTGTCGCAACAATGATGTGTGAAGGGTCGTGTCCCCCCCCCCCACATTTAAAACATATTCATTCGGCCCCCCCCCACATTTACTGTACAGTGAAACATGAGTTCATCCAGCACTTTTTCCATTTCTTCATGAATGAATCTATTCAACTTGAAGAGGAGAATACTCAAATCACTAAAAGTCCACTCCGGGTTTTTGTGTGTAGTTTCAGTGTTTCAATGTTTAAATAGTTACTGTTGCACCGAGGGACTGAGAGAAACGCAATTTCAATTCTGTGTATGTCCTGTACATATTGCAGTTCTGACAATAAAGTTGACTTTGACTTTGGTGAGGATCTTCCGGTTCTCCCCTTTGGTCAGATGTGGGGGGTGGGTGAGTGGTTCGTCCTGTTTGGGTGGCCCTGGGGGCTCTGCGCTCAGGGCCCTTCTTGGGGTCTTGGGCTCGATTTACGGTCTGCCTCGGGCCTTGGGGGGCAGATCTCTGATGCTTCGCGGTCGCTATTGAATGTTCTATTAGAGAAGCCTTATTCACTTATGCATGCTCACAACAACACACAAATGGATGCGGGGATGTATATGTAAATATCATATGTATGTGACTGCATATGAATGTATATGTATGTATGTATATATTTGTAGATATAGGTACATACCGGTATACAGTATATTTATAGTAATCTACTGCAAAGTCATGAATGTTATGTGTCTTTTATGCATATGTGTTTTGTTGCTGTGTTCTGTCATGTACTTTGCATGTTTGCAGACGGCGGTTGGGTGTGTTTGCCTTGTGCTCTTTTTGTGGATATTTGTTTTGTAGTCTTACCTTCTGTCTTTCCTTTCTTTCTATCCTTAAAAAAAATCATAATGGTGTGAAGAGGATGGCTGTAAGGTGAGAAGGGAAGCCATCTATAAAAGGAATTAGAGTCAGAGTCAGAGTCAGAGAGAATTTATTGTCATTTGCACCGCATGTAGTACATGTGTTGAAAACGAGATTATGTACACAGGGTCCCAGTTACATCCAACAACAAATGCAAGAGAAATACAATAATAACATCTAGGATTAACTAAGAGAGACATCACATCAGCTAGTAATACACTAAGCCCTAATGTAGTAGAAAAACATCATTATAAACAGCAGCACGAACATGAGCAGATGGTCACAGATGAACGCAGCAACAAGAAACAGATCAGTACAGTATCAGTATGATGTGACATTTTGCAGTGTTTATTCTTATTATTTATTTATTCATGAGTCTGACAGCCTCAGGGTAGAAGCTGTTTCTCAGTCTAGTGGTTCTACATTTGATGCTCCTCAACCTCCGTCCCGAGGGGAGTGGTGCAAAGAGTGAGTGTGCTGGGTGAGTGAGGTCTTTCATGATGCAGGTGGCTCTTTTTCTGCATCTGGAGGTGTAAATGTCTGTGATGGTGGGGAGACTGACTCCCACAGACTTCTGTGCAGCCTTCACCACTCTCTGCAGAGCTTTTCTCTAAGAAAGATAAAAAGAAAAAAAATCATTCAGACCCCCCCTCCCCACACACCCACACACACACACATTTACAGTGAAATATGAGTTCATCCAGCGCTTTTTCTATTTCTTCATGAATGAATCTATTCAACTTGAACAGAAGAATACTCAAATCACTAAAAGTCTACTCCGGGTTTTCCTGGTTACCTACAACTCCACACCGAGGTCATCCGCCTTGGCAGGGCGCTCATGGGGGGAGGAGGGGGAGACACCTCTGTTTTGCATGCTAGATAGCACCACGTTAGAGCTGCACTCAGGTCCAAATAATCCAAACCAACCCGGCCCCAGCCCGCAACCATCATCTCCAAACTTCGCCCGATCCGACAAATTAACAGTAATTACAAGTCCGAACCCAAACCCACCCCACGCAATATTTTTAGTTAACTGCTTATACCACGACTATTAACGTTCCCAGATGCACACAGCTGAGGGGGCAGAAGATCAGAGCTGAGGAGCCATCAAAGCGCATTAAATGCTTCCCCTGCTGCCTGCACCCTGCTCTGACATGTCGGATATTTTGTGATCTCACCCGTTTGGGTCTCGGCTTCATGCATCGGCTGTGTGCATCGGCTACGTGCATCCACTGAGTGCAGCAGCTGAATGAACGTTCATTTAGGCTGATGGATCACTGGCAGTAGTCCATCTGAAACTTATCTGAACTTTTTACCTTTTTCAACCGGCCGGTCAGCGCACGGTGAAATGGCCGCATGCAGCAGGTGTAGTATAGCAAGCCATGTTTGCATATATTGGATCATCAGCCGCGCGTGTCACCGAGGCAATAAAAAGGCACATTATTATGGTCTGGCCCGGTTCAAATCCAGGTCGGGCTCTGGGTTCGGGTTGGAAATGACAGCTCTAATGGGGGTGGGGGGTTAGGGAAAGAAGCAGAGTGCTACGTCTGTAGCATCTTAGCTAACGCGTCTGTATCACACATCGCTAGCTTAGAGCTACGTTAGTTCCGGAAGTTTTCAACGTCAGCAGGGATGGGGGTGGGGGGTGGCTGGGAACTTGAGTGAAGCGGAGCTTGCTCTATTCAAACAAGGAGAGCTGTTGGTCAGGCTACTTCTTGATGCTCTCTAAAATAGTCATTGATACAAGTGTATGATTAATTAGGTGGCATTGAAGCCTTAACTACTGAAGTAAATGTTACAAACAGTAATACTTTAATACCTAAGAATTATATGAGTTGATTAAATGTTGAATTACTCGAAGTACAAAGAAAGAATGGGCTCTGGTCAAATTGTTGAGAAAATTGAGATCTGTGCTTAGAATCATACTGAAAACAAGAATAAAAGATGAGCTTTACTTCAATAGAGGAAAGCATCCACAATGGGGGGTGGTGGACTGAGGTCAATACAAAGCAGACAAAATGAAAAGTGTAGTGTTTAACGGAATACCAGAGAATATGGACTGAGGGAACAGACTCCAAGACTTGTTTCAATGAAAGTGCTTCATTTACAGTGGATGAACATGAATACACCTGAGGAACGAGGAGAGGAGTCAGGATGATGGAGCTCAAAGAATGGTTGAGTAGTTTCTATCTTAGGCCTTGTACACACGTAGCCTGGTGTTTGAAAAAACGAATAACTGCGCAAAAAAAAAATATCACCGTACATACATGTTCAGATAGAGAAAATGATCGTCTATGAACCCGGTGATTTTCACTACAGAGCGTTGTAAAGAATATGCGCAGCCCAACCCATAGTTGGCAGTGTAGTGCAAAGGTGAAATGTATATCAGCCAATCACAAAAGCCAAAGTCAAAAGTCAAAGTCAACTTTATTGTCAGAACTGCAATATGTACAGGACATACACAGAATTGAAATTGCGTTTCTCTCAGTCCCTCGGTGCAACAGTAACTATTTAAACATTGAAACACTGAAACATATAATAATAGACATAAGCATAAAATAGTAAAGCTGTAACACTGTCCTGAGTTTTTGCATAGTGGTACAAGAGTATGAAAATTTACACCAACTCTAAAACTAAAACTAAAACACTAAACATTTAATGAACATAATACTGTCCTGAGTTTTTGCATACTAGTATAGAAAAAGTATAAAAAGTATAACTATAAAATAAACTAAAGGTTCAAGCATTGACATTTAACCCTTCAAAGCAACCATAACTTCCTGTTAGTATTGAATCATGGCGCCTGGAGGTTTGTTTGTGTGGACAGACCGCGAGGTTGAACTACTATTAAATACCGTGTTGGAGTACAAAGTTAATAAAACGCAGGAAAATGTCGACTGGGAATCATGTCAGAGCAGGTATGTTGACATTTTAGCACTTTTTTTTTTATAGCATTACCCAACGGAGTGACATGTGACGTCAGCGCAAATCTCCGGTTCTGAAAGTCCACATGCAAGGGCGTAGATTTCATCTCATTATTGGGGGGGACCATAAACAGGGAATTTTTTTAAGAGCAATTTTGGTGGGGTCGGCAAAGTTACAGTGAAATGTAATGCAAAATGTACAGAGGGAAGTTTATCCAAACTGCATGCATATACTATGCAGAATAATCAGCAATAATATTGATTTAAATGGCATGTATTTAGTAGTCTTAATACTACTATTAATCAGTACAATAGTGACACTCATTACTCTTGTAAAAAAAATTAATATGTTCAATCTTTGCCACTTGTCATTTTGACAAGTGGCAAAATGAGAATTTTGCAAAATAGGTCCCCTCTAAATATTGTTTAAATTTCAGTTTGGCTTGTATTCATAGATTGCTGTGGTCAGTGTCACTGATAATCTGGTACAACATCTTCCCAAAATCTTAAAGCTTAAAAAGAAAACAGTTTTCAAGGAGAAGAAATACTTTAATGCAGGGGTCACCAAACTTTTTGAGACTGAGAGCTACTTCAGTGGGACCAAGAGGCACAAAGGTCCACTTGTTCGTTCCAAACAAATTTGCATGGTTCAACTTTAATTATAGTATTAATAATAATACATTTACATACATGTGAATATATGACTGCCTGATCACATCTGATCTGGTCTGTATTATTAAAGACTCCACACAATGATTTAGCTTGGTAAATATGATCAATTATTATTGATAATTACCAGTAGTGATTAGAACTCTCAATCAAGAACTTGAGTCCTCAGTTTGAATAATTTTTTGGCTCTTCTGTGCAAATGTAAATTGTTCTTAGCTTTGACTGGGAGTGTGGATGGTTGTTTGTCTCTTTGTCTGTCTCTGTGATGGACTGGAGACCTGTCCTGGGTGTCCCTGCCTTCACCCAAAAGCAGCTGAGATTGGTTCCAGTCCTAAACAAGGGGGCATAATGGATTACTTATTAACTGATATTTAAACATAAAACACTATTTCTTTTATGTTAAACTCAATCTGTAACATTTGAAATTCATTGTATTTTATAAATATTTTATTAACTGTTTTGTAGAAATGAACACGTTTGTAACATTCATTCAAAATATGCCTTTTACTGTAGCATTTTTTAAGAACCTATTAAGAATAAAATCTTCCAGTTGCAGATACAAAATATCAATAATGTAATTGTAATATAATAAACAGTGACTTTTTTATTAATCATGTGACATAAGTATTGATCCTCAACATTTTTTATAATAATAATTTATTTATAAAGCCCTTTAAAACAACCACAGCTGCAACAAAGTGCTACACATATAAAAT
Organism: Garcialebias charrua; assembly: GCA_038048925.1. NCBI lineage: Eukaryota > Metazoa > Chordata > Actinopteri > Cyprinodontiformes > Rivulidae > Garcialebias > Garcialebias charrua. Next base: position 3,974 of record JBBPBX010005477.1, on the reverse strand, counting down.
CATTTTAACTAATCATCACATCTTCTCTACTCTTTTTAAATTAATTATCTTTCACATATTTTATCATTACTTCTTTCAAGAGCTCCACACCTGAAAATATGATGAATGTGAATCCATCCTGCTCAAAGCTGCTCTGAGATTCTTCTGTCTGTTGCAGCCACCAGGGAGCTAGTTAGCATTGAAGCTAGTGTGTTAGCTGATGAAGTGACGCTCCAAAGTGTTTTTCTGTTGCTACAGCCACTAATGAGACACAGACACACTTGTCTTTCAACACTGTGAAAGACCTTTTCCTCCCAGTCACTGTCACCAATGTTTTAAGTAGCTACTTACTGGAAGTTAAAAGTTTGTGCTGCAGCTCCCGTGCTGCAGCTCCCGTGCGGAGCAGCCTGTGACTCCGGTGCTCTTGTTGTTCCTTGTAAACATTGGACTAAACCATTTGCCAACAGAGAAGGGGGGGGGAGGTGGCAAAATTTCCTTTTTTTTTCTTAGAATAATGGCGGATTTCTCTCTTTTTTTGCCTTTTTATATTTATATTGTTTAAAGACACGGTTTCCTTTATTGAATTATTGGGGGGGACAGATCTATATTTCCCCAAGATTGGGGGGGTCCGGACCCCCCCGACCCCCCCAGGATCTACGCCTATGTCCACATGCAAACCTGAAAGCGGAGAATTCTCAAATCTCCACTTTGGTCAGAGTTTTTGTTATTATTCGTTTATAGTTACATCAACCGGAGTTCACGTGTGGATGAAAGGCCACGCCACATGATAAACTATTCGGTTTTACTGATATCTGGCTACATGTGTACAAGGCCTTACAGGTAGCTAAAGGAGTAGGAGCATTGAGAGGAGAGCAGAGGGTTCCAGTGAGTCCAGTCCAAGGTTGGAGAGCGCAGAAGGTGAGTAGAGGTAGTTGGTGGTTAGAAGGCAGTGGAACAGCTGAGGTAAGTCACAAAAAGTTCTCAAGGATCCACAGGAGGGTTCAGGAACAGACACTGAAACACGAAGAGAACACAACGTAAGTACTTTCTTATTTCTCGTACGACCCAAGGAGGCTGAACGCACAAATACGGGTAGGCGTGTAACGCTCCAGCAGGGAGGAGAGCTCCTCTGCAGCCTTTCATGCTCCTGGAGCTCTTCAAGGAAATGGTCCACAGCTGTAGCTTGTTGGAACTCAGGAAGCTGCAGAATAAAACTGAAACCTCCACAAAAAGGCTGATGGGTACAAAGAGACAGTTTCTTCTCAAAAAGTCTAAAAACACATCTGGGTACGTGGAGACCAAAGCTGCAAGGAGACAGTAGAGATGAACTGATCCAGGTCATTTAATTATGGTAACATAACCAACAGCTGGCTTTAAAAATACACAAATAACGAGAGGTTTAATTTCAGCAGCTGAAATTTTAAAGATAAAATTAAACCAAAGCACAAAGTGGATGTTTATTTACAGCTTCGTGTTTTTGGAACCAAAAAAACTTCCGAGTGGAAAAATAGACAAATCATTAATCTTCATGTTTTAATCGCTGACAAACAGTTTTGTCCATTAACTGCTCCTCTTCACTTCCAGAATCTCTCGCCTGGAATTTCCCACAACTCTTAGTGGTTGCACACCGCAGTGACCTCGGTCACGTGCACGCTCCCCGCAGCCAGCTGTCACTCTGCTCGCATGAAGCAGCTGTGTGTGAGAAGGGGAAAAAGGGTGTGACTGACGGGACACAATGGCTGCTGGAGGGCCCACGTCCGCTTTTAGGCTTCGCTGACCCGTTTCGGTGTCAACCAGAGATTCCAGTGGAGCTGGGAGTGTTGGAGCTGCAGGAAGGGCAGGACAGCTGGGCCCGCTACACGACACGCCATCAGAGAGCCTCTAAAAACATTCATCCCTTTAATAGAGGTGTTTCCATGAGGCTGTGCTCGCTCATCTTCCTGTCATTGTCTCAGTCGTGCTTCTGTTTCCATGACCGAGCAGAAATCCACCTCAGCTTCAGGGCCGTGCAAATATGAACAATATTTGCTAATATTTAGCACACATTTCGGTTACTAACAGTAAAAAAAAATTTGTTTAAAGGGGCAGAAATGGCTCCTTTGATCGTAAAGGTGGCAGACCCCTGCAACCTTTACGATCAAAAGAGCCATTTCTGCCCCTTTGTTCACTAAATGAAACGTGTCCAGAGCCGCAAAACCTGCTACAACTGTCATTTTCAACTGGTGGCCCATGGGCCACTTCAAGTTTCTTAGAGGGGGCTTTTCTGGCCAGTAGGCGTGAAACTCATCCATCCATCCATCCATCCATCTTCTTCCGCTTATCCGGGGTCGGGTCGCGGGGGTAGCAGCCTAAGTAGGGAGGCCCAGACTTCCCTCTCCCCAGCCACTTGGAGCAGCTCCTCCGGGGGAATCCCAAGGCGTTCCCAGGCCAGCCGAGAAACATAGTCCCTCCAGCGTGTCCTGGGTCTTCCTCTGGGTCTCCTCCCGGTGGGACATGCCCGGAACACCTCACCAGGGAGGCGTCCAGGAGGCATCCTAACCAGATGCCCGAGCCACCTCAACTGGCTCCTCTCGATGTGGAGAAGCAGCGGCTCTACTCCGAGTCCCTCCCGGATGACTGAGCTTCTCACCCTATCTCTAAGGGAGAGTCCAGCCACCCTGCGGAGAAAACTCATTTCAGCCGCTTGTATCCGAGATCTTGTTCTTTCGGTCATAACCCAGAGCTCATGACCATAGATGAGGGTGGGAACGTAGATCGATCGGTAAATTGAGAGCTTTGCCTTTTGACTCAGCTCTCTCTTCACCACGACAGACCGGTACAGCGCCCGCTTCACTGCGGACGCTGCACCTATCCGCCTATCGATCTCACGCTCCAGTTTTCCCTCATTCGTGAACAAGATCCCGAGATACTTAAACTCCTCCACTTGGGGCAGGACCTCCTCCCCGACCCGGAGAGGGCATGCTACCCTTTTCCGGCTCAAGACCATGGCCTCGGATTTGGAGGAACTGATCCTCATCCCGGCCGCATCACACTCGGCTGCAAACCGCTCCAGTGAAAGTTGTAAATCACGAACTGATGAAGCCAGTAGGACCACATCATCTGCAAAAAACAGAGAAGCGATTCTAAGGCCACCAAAACGGATCCTCTCAACACCTTGGCTGCGCCTAGAAATTCTGTCCATAAAAGTTATGAACAGAATCGGTGACAAAGGGCAACCTTGGCGGAGTCCAACTCTCACCGGAAACGAGCCTGACTTACTGCCGGCAATGCGGACCAAGCTCTGACACCGGTCGTACAGGGACCTAACAGCCCTTATCAAAGGGCCTGGTACCCCATACTCCCGGAGTACCCCCCACAGAACCCCCCGAGGGACGCGGTCGAATGCCTTCTCCAAGTCCACAAAGCACATGTAAACTGGTTGGGCAAACTCCCACGCACCCTCCAGGACCCTGTTGAGGGTGTAGAGCTGGTCCAGTGTTCCACGACCAGGACGAAAACCACACTGCTCCTCCTGAATCCGAGGTTCGACTATCCGACGGACCCTCCTCTCCAGAACCCCTGAATAGACCTTACCAGGGAGGCTTAAGAGTGTGATCCCCCTATAGTTGGAACACACCCTACAGTCCCCCTTTTTGAATAGGGGAACCACCACCCCAGTCTGCCAATCCAAGGGAACTGCCCCCGATGTCCACGCGATATTGCAGAGTCGCGTAAGCCAACACAACCCTACAACATCCAGAGCCCTAAGGAACTCCGGGCGAATCTCATCCACCCCTGGAGCCCTGCCACCGCGGAGCTTTTTAACCACCTCGGTGACCTCAGCACCAGAGATTGGAGAGCCCGACCCAAAGTCCCCAGGCTCCGCTTCCTCAGTGGAAGACGTGCCAGTAGGATTGAGGAGGTCTTCGAAGTATTCCGCCCACCGACTCACAACATCCCGAGTTGAGGTCCAGCACGCCACCCACTATAAATGGTGTTGGTCGTCGTACCGCTTT
>JBBPBX010005476.1:61440-72028 GCA_038048925.1 Garcialebias charrua | reverse complement strand
TGGGTGTTAATATGAGGAGCGGCTTTGATGACCAAGGAGCGCACGACTCACTGAAGCCTGCGCGACACACCAGACAAATTAAACTTAAAATTATAATTCTAATTCAAACAGAATAACCTATTGTCAAGAATAATTATGGTGCGTGATTTTTTTAAACTCTAAATATTTTCTAAATAACGACATATGAAGTTATTCGTGGAGAAGATCAGTCTGGATGACAGCAGACTGACGCTCCTAAATTATACGACAGGTCCGGACCACTCGTAAATTCTGTTCGTATCTGAATAAATTCGTAGGATACGAAAACATTGTTGGATGACACAAATGATCCTTAATCACTCGTACGCACAGGATAAGCACATATCTGTGCGTACGAACGGTTTGTGCATGAGGCCCATTGTCTGCACCTCCTTCCCCTCACTACAGGACTTACACAGCAACCGCCTCACTCGGAAAGCCCTCTGCATGGCAGGTGATCCCACACACCCACTACACAGCTGCTTCAGACTGCTGCCATCAGGGAGGAGACTGAGGAGTCTCCAGGCTCGAACCAGCAGACTAAATGACAGCTCTGTTCATCAGGCAGTCAGGATGCTAAACTCTCTGCCTGCTCTGCCTCCCCTCCCACTTGTACTGCCTTAACACAAAAAACTTTCACACATTACCACACAACAAAGATTTTAACACTGGACTTTGTGTCATCAAAACAGGTTATTCACCCAACTTACCAATATCAACTACCTCATACATACAGTACATATACTGTGTACATAAACTTCATATGCTGCTTTGTCACTCTTTTACAAATGTCAATGCCAGAACCTTCATTTTATTTTATAGATGTATTTTTTACACTTTTATACTACTATGCAAAAAACTCAGGACAGTATTACACTTTTATTATTTCATTTTATGCTTATGTTTATTAAATGTTTAGTGTTTTAGTGTTGGTGTAACTTTTCATACTTTTATACTACTATGCAAAAACTACTATGCAAAAACTCAGGACAGTATTACACTTTTATTATTTCATTTTATGCTTATGTTTATTAAATGTTTTAGTGTTTTTAGTTAGTGTTTAAATGGTTACTGTTGCACCGAGGGACTGAGAGAAATGCAATTTCAATCCTGTGTATGTCCTGTACATATTACAGTTTTGACAATAAAGTTGACTTTGACTTTTGACCCCTGGCTCTTTTTGACCCCTCCCTTCCAACTATTGTCACCACAGACGCTTCAGAGTATGGATTGGGTGGTGTGTTGACACAAATGCTCCCAAATAATACTGAACGAACTGTTGCATTTGCATCTCGAACTCTGACCCCTACAGAACGAAAATACTCTACAGTGGAGAAGGAGGTTCTTGCTTGTGTGTGGGCTGTGGAAAAATGGAGGTCTTATCTATGGGGCCGTCGCTTTACGCTGAGAACTGATCATCAAGCACTGACCACGCTGCTTGCCACTAAAGGTATTGGTCGTGCTGGGATGAGAGTCGCACGTTGGTCTGCACGTTTACTGTGTTTTACCTATGACTTAGAATACAGACCTGGTTCACAAAACCAAGCTGCAGATTGTTTATCACGATTGCCACTCCCTGTGGACTCTACTTCTGTGGAAGAATGAGATGGTTGCATCCATTATGTCAGCTATATCTGTTGCTGAGGTTACTTCTGCTTCCTTCCAGTGCCATGAACTCACACTCCTACGAGGACAGATATAGAAGGGCTGGCCAAAATGCAAAAAGGATGTGGACCCTCGCTTGTCTCCATAAAGCTAGCGTTAGCCTCTGCGATTGATGGTTTTTGTTTTAAATTCGTTTCCTGGTGGACTAAAGGCACTGCAAAGATGATGGAGTCCTGTTTAGCCTGGAGGCCGGAGCGGGAGGTCCAGGAGGACGTGGAGGACATCAAGAGAAACCTGCTGGGTGAATTTATTGCTCTGCAGGCTCAGGACACGGAGAACCTGCAGGTGTACCTGAGAGTCCGCCCGTTCACTCTACATGAAAACAAAGAGTCACAGGACTGTGTGTCCATCGAAGGCCACGACTCCGTGGTCCTCAGACCTCCCAGCAGCTGTCAATCAAGCCGGCAGGGAGAGAAGCCCCTCCCACAAACACTGCAGAGGTTCTCCTTCACTCAGGTGTTCGGCCCAGAGGCCAGTCAGAGGACGGTGTTCCAGGGTTCTGTTCGGGGCTTGGTCCGAGAAGTTCTGCAGGGAGGAAACTCTCTGGTGTTCACCTATGGAGTCACCAACGCCGGGAAAACCTTCACCTTCCTGGGTCCGGAGAACGACCCGGGGCTGCTGCCCAGGTCTCTGTCGGTCATCTTCAACAGCATCCAGGACCGTCTGTACGGCCTCGCTGACCTCAAGCCTCAGCGCTGCAGGGACTTCAGCAAACTGACCCTGGATCAGCAGGCGGCTGAGATCAGCAGCAAGAAGAACCTGCTGAGGCTGCTCAAAGAGAGCGACAAGACGCTGACTGCTGGAAGTTCTGCTTTCCTTGAAGGCTCGTCTCTCAGCAGCGTGGACAGCGTGGACAGTGCTCCTGAGGACGACAGCTTCTGTCTGGATGTTTCCTCCAACATTCGTTTCTCTGTTTGGGTCTCGTTCTGTGAGATTTACAATGAGAAAATCTACGACCTTCTGGAACAGGTTCCCAGTGGTGAACTCAAGAGGACAACGCTGCGTCTGTCTCAGGATATCAAAGGAAACTCCTTCATCAAAGACCTTCATCTGGAGACGGATGAGCGCGGCCGCGCAGAAGAACATGTGGTACACATGTCATGTGTTTGGAAATGCTGCAGCTTAGCATACTTCTCCCTCTTCTGGATGACTGTGCTTACATAATCACGTTGTATTAATTAATTGGTGCAATGTTAATCAATAAATCTCTTATCTCTTATCTCTTCTTAATCAGGAATGAACTTTCTGTGTCTCAAGATCTGTCATGAGGGGTGAGCATCGCTACATTGTTCCTGTTGCACTGTGTGATACTGTCATTCATCTAGCTCATGACACACATCAAGGTGTTGTTCGCACAAAACAGAGGCTTCGTGAACTCTACTGGAGGCCTATGGTGGATAAAATGGTTCAGTCTGTAATTTCTTCATGTATTCCTTGCCAAATGAATGACAAATCTGCTCGAATTACAGAGCAACATCACATGCAACAACTGGAGTGTCGCTATCAGAATTACTGCACAACAGGAGGATGAAAACGAAGATAAACATCTTTCCAGTTCCAGAAAGAAACAGAGACTGCATTACAGTTAAAGAAACAGTGGAACAGAAACAAGAAAAATCTAAACTGTACACCGACAAGCGTCGTGGAGCAAAGACACCAACATTCAGACCTGGAGACATGGTGAGGGTAAAAAGACCTGGTCATGTCCACAAAGGTTCGTCAGGATTTACTCCACCACTGTCTGTTGAAAAGCAGATTGGTAGCAGTACTTATGTACTTAGTGACGGTAAGAGGTGGAATGCTACCAGACTCTCAAACTACTGTATTCGGCTGATACCACACAAACAACAGTAAAATCAGAAAACCATGACATTGTGGTTCAAAGGAAGAGTGCCAGAGCTACTGCTCCACCCAAGTGGTTCAAGGACTATCAACTAGGTTAAAAAATAAATTTTAAAATTTGTTTTACTGTAATTGTAAATTAAAAAGTTTAAAAGAAAATACATGAATGATTTTGTCTGTTGTTTTACATGTTAAGGGTTGGGTGGAATTGTTCTTAAAGTACAGGATGAATTTCATTTAATTGGATTTTCTGTAATGCCATTTACATTTGATTATTTTGTCTATAGTAGATTCAAGTGTAATAGTTAAATGCTACTGAAGACATGTATTAGTTGAGTACTTGGGTAACCTATTGTGTACAGCTAAAGTGTGCTTATGACATCTAAAGACAATTAATTAAGATGGATGTTCAGTTATTTTAATTGGGTACACACAATATTTTCAAGTGAAGGGGGAATGTTGTGTTCACCACTAGATGGCAGAGGTGACTAAGGTTGAAGGTACAAAAGGAGATGAGGAAGAGATAATGAGATGATAATGTACACCTGTTGTGAATATATATAACTGGCTGTTTTGATGTAATGCTGATCACAATGGATAAAGACTGTTAAATGTACTGCTGATTGAGGTCCTGCTTCGTCCCTAAAGTGCAAACATAACAGATGGAAATTTATGTTATTTAATTTTATTTTTATGGGCAAGCAAGCTTCATGCTGTCAAAGCCTCATCACACCTGTTGCTTACATAGCTGCCCAATACATGTCTCTCTTGGGGGGTGAGTCCTTGTGACCCAATGAGACTACCTTTATAAAGAAAGTCTAAAAAAGCTAAGTCTGGTCCTCTGGACATTCAAAAAACAAAACAAAGCAAAAAAATTGTAGAAACATTTCGTCTTTCGTCCGAAAGACTTCCTCAGTCTGAGCTGCTGTATTCAGCTCAGTCTTATAAATAGCACCCTCTCACAGTGGATCAACCAGTTGGCTGATGACAGCCGAAACCAGCTGCTCACATGATCAAGGAGGACCATCAGCCTAACGATGGATCGTTAGCACCCTGATGGTTGTTTGCTATTCACAGAGGGCTGAGTGATACTAGCAATAACAGCATTGTAAGAGGGGGACAGTTGAACCCGGAGGCCTCCACCTCTGTTTAATGATGGACGATTTCTTTTCACAAAGATGGCCTCCTTTACGAAGGAGGAGGAGACGAAACGTTTCTACAATTTTTTTGCTTTGTTTTGTTTTTTTTTTATGTCCAGAGGACCAGACTTAGCTTTTTTCGATTTTTCTACCTGGATTATTGAACATGCATCAGGGTATTTATAAAGAAAAGTTTTACAAAAATCTGACCAATGACATTACCAAACAGGTCACAGTGGACCAATAAAACCAAGTTTCATTGATCCAATGGGGAGGGGGGTATACTTTGTTTCCCCCCTCCCCATTCTCTCCTCGCCTCCCTGTTGTTGGCACAGGGAGCTTACACAGGTGAGCAGGGAATTTACTGCAGCTCGTCAGATAGACCATGTCTTTTGGATGAAAGACGAAACATTTCAACAAGAAAGCCATGGCTGCCTCAGACAAGTCGGAGGGGGAGAAGGCGGACACCAGAAACCATCTGCGCACCATCAAACTGGTTGACCCACTATGTGAAGGTGCTTTTAAAACTGAGTTTGTTGTGGCTCCTTGGACTGATGAAGTCTTTTAGATGAAAGACAAAATGATTCAACAAGAAGAATCTGTCCAGAGGACCTGACTTAACTTTGTTAGACTTCCTGGTAGGCTACGGTACTGTATTTAAATATATTTTTTACCATCCATATTACCGGCACGGTTCAGAAAAAATAAATAAATAAAATAAAACATTTACTGTACATATTTGTGTATGTTACCGGCACTTATTTAATAAGAAGTAAAAAAAAAAAAAAAAAGTATGTGTATAAATCTCTCCTGTTACAACGTGGACTCCCACGGCTTATCCACAAGTGCGGCCTAAATGTGTACAAATTGTATTGGTTTTTTTTATTTAGCAGGCGCAACATACTCAGGTGCGCTCAATAGTCTGGAAATTACGGTTATTTATTTATTTATTTTTGGTTACACTGCTCTGCTTTTCCTCAAAAAAGAAACTTGTTGGCTGTGTCTCAATTCATGGGAGGACTGTCCCAATTCGAAGACTCCTCCTCATGCGGCCGAGGAATGCGGCCTACTTCCTGCCGAAATCGAAGGATGCATCCGTGGAACCTTCAAGACGGAGGCTATCCCAGAATTCATAGCGCCAGCAGAGATTTCGCGGGGGGGGGGGACTTTCTGCGTGCAGGGTCGGGGCTGCTGCGTGTTGTTGAGTCATCAGCTCGTTCTGACAACAACCTCAGCGCGAATATTCATTCAACCTTTATTTAGTCATCTCAAACAACCTCAGCGCGAATATATCTCATTAAAATTTAACTACAGAAACGACTAAAAAAAATGTGTTAGCTGAATATATATTAGTGTTTCTGAGTTTACTGTTTTTGAAGAACTGATTACAAATCAGATTGTTTTACATGTGCGTAGCAAGGATTTTCTGAGGGGCGATCTGTTAAAACCAAGAGTGGACCTACAAAAAGCAAGTTGTCCAGTAGCTCAATTGGTTGGCGCAGAGAGCTTTTTCACAAAGCTGGTTCGAATCTCACTCGGTACGGTTAACACTTTTTAGTTTACGTTTGTCTTTTATTGGATAAAAAAAGGAGTTTCACAAACTCCTTTTTAATCTCAGTCCTCATTTTTTTATCCAATAAAAGACGAACGTAAAAAAAGTTTTAACCGTACCGAGTGAGATTCGAACCAGCTTCGAGAAAAGTATCTCTGCGCCAACCACAGGATGCTTAACCAATTGAGCTACTGGGCAACTTGCCTTTCATAGGTCCACTCTGTCTTTTAAACGATCGCCCCTCAGAAAATCCTTGCTACGCACGTGTAAAATAAGCTGATTTGTAATCAGTTCTTAACAAACAGTAAACTCAGAAACACTAATATATATACATGTACTGTATTCAGCTAATTAATATATTTTAGCGGCGTCCCTTCTCTTCCACACACACACCAAGCGCGCACACAAGAACTTCCCACCCACTTCAAGAGAACTCCCCACCCACTTCAAGGCCGGCAAACCTGAAGGCTAGACCGTCCCATTTCAGCAGTTTCGCTCAGCCCACCCGGCCTTGTGAGTGCGTGGCCTACTCGGCCCAGCTAGGCTGGGTCCTCATGAGGACGCAGCCCCTGAATTGAGACACAGCCATAGTCTCAGAGTATAAAAGTTAAATCTCAACACTGAACAAAATGCCTTTACTTCCTCGATGTCAACTGGTTTGATGAAGGCCTTGAAGCGGCGGTCCAGCATCAAGCGCTCTGTGACGTCGCGCAGGAAGAGACGGAGCTCTCTCAACACGTCCTCCTCCTGCTCCTCCAGACGGAGGCGCTCCTGCTCAGACATCTGTCGCGGGGGAGGCAGAGGAGCCACAGGGAGGATCTCCATGGTTTGAGCTACTGACAAGAGAGGAAGAGGTTGAAAACATTTTTAAAATAAATGCATCCATCAGTCCATTTTATCTTTTACTTTACATTAAGTGTAATCGACCTGTATCAGCACAACAAAGACCCTGAATCAAAGCATCTGAACAACGTACCTGTTTTATTGGTGGAGGGTGGAGGCTCAGCTGCCTGGTTCACAATGAGATCACTGAAGAAATCTATTCTCTCCATCCTGGTTGGAACACTCATTGTGTACACCGCCCCATACTTCTCCCGAAACAAACACTGAATCTGAGAATAAAGGCAAATTACAGATTGTTACAAGTTTTTTTATTTTTTTATTTGTGGCATATTTGGTTTTGATTTTGATCACCAAAAAAGGCTCAATAGTGTAAAATCTACAGCAATCTGTTGAGATGTTAAAAAGATTACTTTAGAATCAAAGTTCAAGCCTCACCTCTGAGTCCAGGTCCTGATGAGGGATGCTACAGGTGGCGAGGAGTAGGATGGGAGAAAATGAGGGGATGCTTTCCAGCAAGCTGAGAAAAGAGGCCCTGAGTGCTGGTCCCGCCGTCTCCCACCACTGCTGGATGTGAGGGATGTAGAGGATGCTGGGAGCTGTCCGCATGGCTTCGCAGAACACCTGATCAGGAGGGAGAACCCAGTTTGTGGTGTTTTTACAAAATATTTTATTGGTATTCTGTCATTTAAAATGTTTTTTAGTTTTAAATTCCTCCTGCAGCTTCATGCTGGCACCACTTGATGACAGTAAAGAGCAGTTCGTTTAGTCCATCTTGTTCAAAATGAAACATGAGACAAGTTTTCTATCTGTAAAAGTATTAAAATAAACTTTACTTTAATCATCAAATCTGTAACCCAAAATAAATTATGAGATTATAGTACATGAAATAAACCAAGTTTTGTTTTATGTTGCAAAACACAGCTGTTCAACTGCAAACTTAGCTTTACAGGAATAAGAGACTTAATGTCCTAAGATCTTGATCAAATAAAAAAGATTTTCAAATTTCATTACCCAAAAGTTTAAATGCATGGTTGTTCAAAGATAACAGATATGCACGGAGCAACTTGTATTTTTGTGGCATTTGAGGGTCCGAGGAGAACGTTGGTCTATACGTTTCAGGTCAAGTTCAACGTGCATTTTGGTTGAATTATTATATTAAGACTGTTTAAATAAAATTTAATTAATCTAAAAAAGCTACCGTAAGTCTGGCCCTCTGGAAATTTAAAAAACAAAACAAAACATATTTTTAATTCACTTTGATTTAGAGCAGGGGTGCCCAACCTTTTTTGAACTAAGGGCTACTTTGAAGTCGGCGGTTTGCAGAGGGCTACTCGTCCAGTCTGTGTCAAAAAACATAATTTTTCATCTCTCTACTCCTCACTTCTTTAAAGTAAATAAAACAGAACGTAATGTGTTGCTAGTTTTATTTAAAGTATTTTATCAAAGTAAAAGAACACAATATTTGAAAAGCACACCATATTTTTTTAAAGAAACGAATAAACTGAAAACTCCCTCATTTACACTAACTATTTACAAAAAGTGACTTACAAAGGTGCAGACTTACAAATCTCCAACATCTATTTCAAACATCAATAAAACCTAAATATCAAAACTAGGCAGCTGCTCTGTGCAGCAGGATGCTGTGTCATCTGGTGCAAGCTGTATAAAATAAATGTGTCTCTACCTTAGTGGCACTTCTGACACTGAGAGGAGGCCAGGGTCTCATAAGCAGGGCAGTATGAGGTGGTTGCGAGGCGCAGGCAGGTCTCCAGATGATCATCAGTCATTGTGGATCTGGTTTTGGACTTGATGATTTTCATGTGTGAAAAGCAGACTCACACAGGTAGGTAGATCCAAAAAGTGCTGTTAAGTTCAAAGCACATCTTCGGATGTTAGGATACTTTTCTTCTGACAGCAGACTCCAGAACTCTCCATTCACGCCAGGTGATGCTCTGGATTTGATCCCAATGTCATTTTGCAGAGTCAACACCTCATTTTCAACACCAGAGCTGTCCAGCTGAAACACAGACACCAATTTGGACACAATGTCATCCACATCAACATTTCCAAAAGGATAACACATGTAGCTGGTAACAGGCTACTCATCAAACTGAAGAGAGAAACACTCACGTTGTTCCACGTCCTGTTTTAGCTGCTCCTCCACATCAACAGCCATTCCCTCACATGGCCGTGTCACTGTTTGTCTGGACAACTGCACGTCTTTAATAGCAGCTACGATCTCACTTTTATTTTTTAAATCATGAAAAGGCGCATCTGCAGCCTCAATAAACACTTCTTTCATAACTTCTCCATCGCTGAAAGACTTCTTATGTTGAGCCAGGATGCAGCTAACACGGTAGGAAGCTATCTTTACCTTTTGTGCTGGGCCGAGTGAAGACCGATTGCTGGGCTTCGAGCTTTTTATTTATTGAATTACAGATGAGACAAATAGACTTCGAATTAGAATAAACAAAAAAATAATCCTCCTCCCATTCTGTGTGAAAATAAGTTTTCGTTTGCTTGTTTGCTAGTTTTCCTTCCATGTTTACTGCGTACTACTGACATTCACTCCACAGCGCTCTCACGCACCGATAGCTCTCACTGCTGAACCTAAAGTCTCGTGAGTCACCGCACCCAAAACTCGCGAGACTATGTCTGTGAGCATACAAGATGGGGAGGGCTGAGGAAAGCGTTGCTGTGCATTGGAATATAGTCATTCCTTCCCTCCACCGCTTCTGCCGGAGTTGGAATGAAGCTGAGCAGCGGAAATGTCACCTCCACCACTTCTGCCGGAGTTAGAATGAAGCTTAGCAGCGGACATTTCACCTTGTTAACAGCTGAGAGCCGGCTCGTCAGCTGTTAGAGCAAGGTTGCGCTTCGCGGGCGACTGGGAACCAGCTGGCGGGCGACCAGTCGCCCGCGAGCAACTGGTTGGGCACACTTGATTTAGAGAATCAGAGTTATGTCACCTGTGCACAGGCTTCTTCTGGGGAGGTGCAGCTGACTCCAAACAGCATGGCTGTGTCCAGGCTGTGAACTGTGAAACGCTCCAAAGCGTGCAGAATGGCGGGGGCTAGGTGGGAGGTCTGACCAGATTCGGGGCGACCTGCCAGGAGAATCCGTTGGCGGTGAGACGTTGGATGTTTTATTGCACTCCTGCAGGAGCAAACAGAACAGGAAATGGACGAGAACAAGGCAGATTAAAGTTCTGAGTCATTAAAGGTATTTAACACATCTGACACTTTCTGTTATGTTAAAGTTATGTCAAAGCTTAGAGAAGATTTCTGAGGTGATCACTCAGATTTGCTGATATGGTTAAATAATATTACTTCAGATGCGTTTATATTCTTCTAGTTCAAGTTGTGTTCATTTGTCATTTGCAAGGTTAACACAAGGTTAACAGTACAATGAAATGCTCAGGATAAGAAGAACCGATTTGACTCGCTAAAAAAAAAATCAAAGAACAGACAAACAAGAAATACTAAAAGCATGGAATACGGGTACAAAAATAAAGTACCAATTATATATA
>JBBPBX010005476.1:22835-61111 GCA_038048925.1 Garcialebias charrua | reverse complement strand
TATATCTATATAGATATATATCTATATATCTATATAGATATACAGGTTGTCCCCGACTTACGACGTTCCGGACTTACGAACGCGCTTACGAACAGTACTGTTGTACAGTAAATACAGCACTGGTATGTGTTTTTAGATGAAAGTGTGTTAGCTAACCGTTTGTAAATAAAGTTCTGTGCATGTTTATGAACCAGTATGTACGCTTGTTCAGTCTCATGTTGGATAAACGGGTGAGCGGCGCAGCGTTAGCATACATTTTCCGACTTACGACCAAATATCCGGACTTACGAACGGTGCGTAGGAACGGAACTCGTTCGTAAGTCAGGGACGTTATCCAATCAATCAATCAATCAATCAATCAATCAATCAATCAATCAATCAATCAATCAATCAATCAATCAATCAATCAATCAATCTATCTATCTATCTATCTATCTATCTATCTATCTATCTATCTATCTATCTATCTATCTATCTATCTATCTATCTATCTATCTATCTATCTATCTATCTATCTATCAACATATACAGTACTACACTGGTTGTGTGACAGGTTATTGCACAGGTAGTGTCATTGAGATTGATTTATGATGGTAAGGTAGATACATAGATACTGTATCATACATGATACAACCACATGGTGCAGCAGGGATAAATAATAATAATAATAATAATAATAAACACATTAGCTGTCACAAGCTAATATTAGTCATATTAGTTGTCACAGATGTGGCTTAATGTTATTGCCAGTTGTTCAGTGTTATTTATCAAGAATTTAGACAACTTGTGGGTAATAGCTGTCCTTTAGTATTTTTGTACGCGATGGCAGACTTCTGCCTGAGCGTAGATGGAACAGTCCTTGTGCTGGGTGGGTGTGGTCCTTAATGATGCTGCGTGCATTACGCAGACATCGGCTGTGGTAGATGTCCTGGATGGTGTGGAGGCTGTTACCAGTGATGTCCTCTGCTGTTTGCACCTGCTGTTCTAATCAAATTTAACGGCTAATAATGGTAATTACCTGGCAAAGTACAGGAAGTTTTTGGTCCGGGAAGTAGAGGGTGCAGAGATGCTGCATGTTGTGGTGCCCTCTTCCTTTACACTCATCAGACCATCGTCAAGAACACCAGAAGTCAGATCTTGCGTGCAGACAACAGATGTGATGTTAATAAGATGGAAGAATGGACCCAACAGTAGAGTCTTTGGCTTTGAACTTTGACTCACTTGGCTCTCTCTTTCTCTTCATTCCCTGCTCTGCATGAGGAAACAGCCTCTGCAGGACTTCCAGGATGTGACGGAGGGTGGTGCCCAGCAGGGGTTGAACAACAGGGGACAGAGGTTTGGCTGGACAGGCAGTGGAGCGCTGCGACGCCGGCTTCATCTTCCTGATGGCTGCCACAAAGTCACAGCTGCTGACAGAGATTGAGGAAACGTCCAGCAGAAGCTTCTGGGAGGTTCCATAGATCTGTGGGTACCGGCGACGCAGCGCACACAGCGCCGCCTCCGTGCACACCGCTTTGATGTCAGCACCACAGTAACCTAAGAGGTGGAGATTCAGGAAGTTAAATAAATAAAAAAACAATAATGTTGCAAACATTAAAGAAAAATGTATCGTGATCTCTCTTACCAACACATTTTTCAGCTAGTTCATCCAGAAACTCTTCAGATGGAGGAGGCTTCCACTGCTGGGTGTGAATCTTCAGGATCTCTTTACGCGACTAAAACACAATAAATAATAAAAATGGAAAACATCATTTAATTTACTTAACATGTTGATGCAAATAAAACTATTAATTTTTTCAAAAGTAAACTATATGTGAATTACAATACAAAATATTAGAGAGGAAGGAAGGCAGTAATAACGATAAGTAAAAGAAACACCTCTCTGTCAGGAAGGCTGAAAAGGAACTCTCGGTCAAAGCGTCCAGGACGCCGCAGTGCCGGGTCGATGGAGTCCAGCCGGTTTGTCGCTCCGATCACAACTACTTCCCCTCGGCTGTCCAACCCATCCATAAGAGCCAGGAGAGTTGATACGATGGAACTGCAAGAATCAAAAAATAAGTTTTGATTTATTTATTCATTTCGGGCCTTAAAATGAAACGTTTGCTAAATGTGACTGTAAAGACCTGTGAATCTGATCTTGTCTGCTGGATCGAACAGGAGCCAAACCATCAATCTCATCAAAAAAGATGATAGAAGGACGCTTCTGGTAAGCCTGATGAACAGACGGAGGGGCAAAAACATAACAGTCGAGATTCATTAAAGTTACATACAGTATGTACCCGACAATGTTCAGTCAGGTCATCTGGACGGTTTCTTTTTTCTTTGTTTCTTTTCATGCTGAGACTGGAGAAAATAGGGGAGGTACATTTTGCAAAAATTCTCAGAGATCTGTTGGTTATTGTTAAAACTGAGGAGCAGAAAAATAAAGTAATGCATGTTGAAAATATTTGTAAAAAGACAGTAAAAGACAAGAAAATCATTGGAGAAAACAAAGTGACAAAAGGAGTGGTCTCAGGGATCCCAACAGAAGATTTGGAGAAACTTAAAAAAAAGTATTGGTGATATAAAAGTCAACAAAATAACGAGACTGTTAAGAAACATTGATGGACAGAGAGTAAATAGTAGAACTAGTTATGTTGGAATTCAATTAATCTAAACTTCCGTTTAAAGTGAAAATAGGATATTTGAGTTTCCCGGTCAGGCCTTTCATCCCACCACCTATCAGATGCTACAAATGTCAAAGATATGGTCATGTAGCAGCAGTATGTAGAGGACAACTAAGATGTCCAAAGTGTGGAGAAAATCATAAATACGAAGAATGTGGAGAAAATAAACAAGAAAAATGTTGTAACTGTGGAGGGCAGCACAGAGTGATATATGGTGGATGTGAAATATGAAAAAAGGTAATAGAAATACAACAAGTGAAAGCAGTCAATAACATCAGTTATGCTGAAGCACTTAAAAAAGTACAGGGACAAAAAGAACGAGCAGAAGCTGTCAGAATTCAACAAACCATAACACCAAGCCAAAACCAGAAAGAACAAACAAATACAGAAATCCCAGTTGAAAAAATCATGTTGTTCATAGCATATGTAATCAACTGCACAGATCAAGTAAAACAAAAAAACAGAAAAAATTAAGATCATTGTAAAAGGAGCAGAAAAATTATTTGGGATAAAGGATGTAACATGGGGGCACATTAATAAAACACTTGGGGGAAATGGGAAACCTGGAACACCAGAGAGCAATATGATTATTTTACAGTGGGATGCCAGGAGTCTCATAGCAAATGGACAGGAGTTTAAAGGATTCATTAAAACAGTAAAAAAAAACCAGACATAATCTGCATCCTAGAAACATGGCTAAAACCTAATCTAGATTTTGTCATTAAAGGATATACCAATATAAGGAACGATCGAGAAGGGGGTATGGGAGGTGGGTGTGTTACTTTCATAAAAGAAGGTATAAACTACAGATTATTGAATAAAGGATTAAATTTGGAATTTATAATCATTGAAACATGGACAAGAAATGGAAATATAAAAATGATAAATTATTACAACCCAGGGAATAAATTATCAGTAGAAACACTAGATAACATTATTGGGAAGTTAGATGGGAAAGTAATATGGTGTGGAGATTTTAATGGACACAATACAATGCGGGGTGATAAAAATGATCACAATGGTTTAGTAATTGAGGAAATTATGGATAATAAAAATCTGGTGTGCTTAAACGATGGTAGCAGTACAAGAATCAATATTTCAACAGGAACAGAATCAGCAATAGACCTTACAATAGTTTCAGACTCTCTGGCAGGAATCAGTTCATGGCAAGTTATCAAAGAAACAACAATAGGTAGTGACCACTATCCAATAATAACTAAACTGGAGTTACCGGTAGAAGCACTGAAGTATGACACGAGGGGAGAACATAAATGGAACTTCAATCATGCTGATTGGGCAAAATTTACAACGGGTTCAGATGTTGTTAGTCCATACAATGGGCGTTATCAACTGTTATCATCCCCATTTGTAGCGGAGAATAGGTCACAATCTACCTACTAGCATGTTTAACAGAACGTTATCAGCGTTGTTATCGTTGTGAGTAGGCAGCGTGTTTGCGTAAACCCGGAAGTGCAGCGTTTTTGTTTTTTTCCAGCTTATGTAACCGTTTTCCTAAACCTAACCTTAAACCTGAGCCTTCCGTCCAGAAGCTTCATCAGAGGAAACACCAAACAAAACTGCTTGTCCCCCCAACAGCTTTGTTGTATAGGAGCCAAGATGGTGTAGTGGTTAGGGCGTTTGACTTGGGACCCGAAGGACGCGGGTTCGCGTCCCGGCCACTACACACCTTGGGGTGTCTATGAGTGCACACCTAATTCTCCAGCTCCCCGAGCGCCCTCTGGCTGCTCACTGCACCACCTGGGGTGGTTGGGTTAAATGCAGAGACGAATTTCGTCTGTGTATGGGAAACATACGCAGATGACAGACAAACACATTATTATTATTATTATTACTGTATTATTATTACTCCAAAGTGGAGTTGGAATGTTGGATTTTACACCTGGATTATTGCACATGGACTTTGGTGTTTTGAACCAGTGTGACATGACTGTGAATGACGGAGAGGGGGGCACCAGATGAAAGGGTGTGCCCCAGAGACCATAGTACCAACATAACTGTTCCCCCCTCCCCCACTTTGGAACAGGCTGTTGGGGGAGAAGCAGTTTTGTTTGGTGTTTCCTCAGACTGATGAAGCCTTCTGGATGGAAGGTGAAACATCTCAGCACAAAAAACAAACAAAAAAAGAACCGGCCAGATGAACTGACTGAACATTGTTGGATTTTATACCTGGATTATTGAGCATGGACTTTGTTGTTATATTTGACCTTTCTCATTTACTCCATAGTTTAATAATATATATAAATGCTTATGCACTTTTTAGAAGCCACAGACAACTTAAAAGAAATTAATGCTCAGCTATGATAGAATATAGCGAATAAATAACAACTCTATAACACTAAATCTGATTTAATCAAAACAATTTAAAAGAAAAACCCAACAGAACCCATTTTCAATTTGTAGAAAAATATATGGGATTTTAAATATATAAAAACAGGATGTTTAATGGCTTTTAATCTGATTTTTGTAAACGATAATCTCTTCTGAAAATAGTACAAAGTGTTAAAAGTATTTCGATGTAAACTTTTTAATTTGCAGTTGGCCAGCAGGGGGCAGCACAGTGAGCTCAGATGAATAGTTGAAGAGTTACCTGCTCAAACAGCAGCCACAGCTGCCTCTCTGATTCCCCCACCCACTTGCTGAGGCAGTCGGCTCCTTTCCTCATAAAGAAGGACACCTTCCTGTTGCCATGGCTACACTCGTTGGCCAACGCTCGGGCAACCAGCGTTTTTCCAGTGCCAGGAAGGCCATAAAACAGACAACCTCTGGAGACAGACGCAGACATACGTTATGTTTTATGAAATGCAAGTTGGCTGTGTTAACAAGTTGTAACACAACATTCTAAAAACTCAATCTGAGCGAAATAACGGTCTGTATTCACAGGTTAGAAACATTTAGATATGTGTTTTTTACATTTAGACTGGATCATAAACTGATGTCACCTGGGAGGCTGGATCTTTAAATTATCAAACACTTCTGGGTAGAGGAGCGGGAAGATGACCATTTCTTTCAGCGCTGAAATGTGACCTGACAGCCCTCCGATGCTGTCGAACCCCACCTGAAGAGACGAAGGAAGAAACAAGGGAGTCAGAAGAAGAATCAACAGTACACTGGTCACTGAAAGTTTTATAAATGACTTCATCATAACTCACTGATCGATCGATGGCCATAGGATCAATGTCTGCCAGACCTGCTCCTCTGGCCATCTTGTCTCTGCAAGAACTAAAAAGCTGCTCCGTATGCAGGCCGAGCGGACGGCAGCTGCAAAGGCAAAGTTAAAAGTACATGATCATCAGTGACAACAAATCTAAACACAACCACATAATATGGGAGCATACTATGACAGTGGTTTTCTACCTATGGAGAAATAAAAGTAAAGTTTTACGAAAAAATCCTTAATGAGTAAATTGATAATTTTTACTGACCTGCTAGAGGCTCCTTCATCCTCATCATCAGAGCTGTCAGCCTCGGAGTGATTGGACTGCACACAGCGAGTGGGCCTGGTGAAAAGAATTACAACAGGTGTGTATCTTGAGGTAAGGGACAAAATAAGAGTGTTTGTGCAGGAATTATCTTCTGGAAATGATTAAAAAAAAAACAGTTTTACCTGAGAACCAAATATATTTGATCAACATTCAAATGATAGTCATAGCCCACGAGAGAGGCATCATTATGTTACAGATTCTGTTGACATGCCTCAAGATGTGTGGTAAAATTATATGTATTACATGTATTAAACATTGTTGTTTTTAAAAGCACATCCACACATGTTTACATTAATTATTGTCAAAATTTTAAAAGATAATCTGAATTTCCTTTGACCGCCTTGCTGAAATAAACACGTTTCTATAATAATAGACAGAAGCTAAAGTAAAAGTTCAAATGTAATATACTGTATAACTTTAATAAACCTAGGAACAAAAAACAAAGACACAATCACTCCTGAAATATTTTGAACAGTAACAGTTAAAAAAAAGCCAATAATAAAAAAGTAAACACTGATCTTTATTCAAAGTATATATAAAAAACCTGTATTGTATGTTAAAATAGTTCTTTTTTTCTTTTCTTTTTTTAAAATATTTTTTGCATTTTCGGGCGCTAGTGGCCTTTATTAGAGTGGGAGAGGGCGAAACGGGTAGAGAGGGGGGAGACACCACATAAATAAGCTCGTCGGGTCTGGGACGCAAACCCGCAACGCCTGTGGAGAGGCTCAGCCTCCAGCATATGTGCCGCCCGCTTTATCCCCTGCACCAAAGCGGCGGCACATGTTAAAATAGTTCTAATAAAACAAATTATTAAGGACAAATCTAACAATTAAGATAAACTAATACTAAAGTTGTTTAGTTATCTTAAGTAAAGTTATTACCATTCATTCTGAATAAATTAGGTCATTTTGTAAGTTATAGAAAAACATGGCTTACTGTAAAATAATAAAATAATTTCTTTGCTTAAATGATAATTTTCTGGAAATTATTTTAACAGAATAAAAACAAATTAAGAAAGATGAGCATTTTTATTATTGCTTGTATATTAAATCAATGAGGCTCAAACGTTTTTTTTTTCACATAAATTATTTACCTGAGGGCCCCTCTGCGGGTTGTGTTTGGTCCTGAAGCGCTGATCCAAAGGGTTCCTTTCTGAAACTCTGAGCATTATCAGAAAGAGAAAAAAATAATAATCAAAGCATAAAAAATGTTTTGGATAGCGATAAAATAAACCATAGAACATTTTGTCTCGAAGGACATTGTACTCGATCTACGTCTGTATCCCAAAAACACTTTGTTTACCAAATGTGAACAGCTTTAATTGATACGTGTCTGTTACAAGTGAAACGGCTGATAGCAATTTTCTGGAAGAAAACAACAGGACCTATAAATAATTGATGATAATGATTATATTTCTTCAAAAGGGAAAAGCGAGTTATTCAAAAACATATGGAGACCTTTCAAGACATTTATGGAAGGTGTGGACATGTCTCAAGAAGAAGAGGACAAGACTGACCAGATAGGACAATGAGAGACAGTAAAGTGTCTACAATGGTTCCCTTATCAGTCAGGTTCTCTGCGGTACAACACATGACTATGGGAATTGCGCCTCCGTGCAGTTCACCTGAAGTAATACAATCACGCCTTTTAAGGCAAGTGGGCGTCAGCGTCACCAGGGGCCCGCCCCACTGGTATAAGAGGCGCTAACTACCCACGTTCATCCTCTTTTGCCCTTCACCTCGCTTCACACCTGAACTTCGAAGGATTCCGTGTGACTGGATCACTCGACTGGAGGTGAGCTCGCTCCCTGCCCAGAGCGTCACGGACTTCCTTGCGAGCACTTTGTTTAGCACATGCTACCTGCTAAGCTAACGGAGCTAACGGGTTAGCCACCACGAACAGCGCAACGAGAGGATTCAACGTTTTCCTGCTGTTTCGTCGCACAGTTTAACGGGACGCTATCTGCGCAACACGCTACCTGCTAAGCTAACAGAGCTAGCAGGTTAGCCACCACGAACAGCTAAGCGTGAGGATTCTACATTTTTCTGCTGTTTCATCGCCCAGTTTAGCAAGACGCTATCTGCACCACACACTACCTGCTAAGCTAACAGAGCTAACAGGTTAGCTACCACGAACACAACAAAAGGATTTCTTTAAACCATGTTTAGCGGCGACTAACTGGTTTCAACTCTACGTCTCTTCTCGACAATGGCTCCGGAGAAGAGCAAGAGGAAATCGAAAAACTCCAATAAGACGAGCAAGCCAGCGAGCCCAGGCTCCTTACCCTACCCCAACGAATGTGGCTATTTCATCTCAGCAGCGGACATCCACAAGGCCTGTCCGTTCTGCCTAGGAATGGTCCAAGCAAAGAAAGCTTTGGTCTCCCCCGAATCTTGCCCTCACTGCAACCAGCTGCGTGAGGCGGCGAGACAAAGCCACGTGGACTTCGTGGCCAAGGCCATGGGCAGTTCCACCGCGCGTGAGAACCACTCCTCACAGAGACCCTCACTCCCACAGCGGAGTTGGAGGGAGACGAGATGGAGGATAGCGACACTGGAACTTGGGGTGAGACAATGGAAGTTATTGCCCCCGTGGGGGACTCCACAGTAGAGTTCGACACAAGGGACTTGTTGCGAGCCGACAAGGTCTCACTAACAGCCTTGGGCGAGATTTCGGACGACCAGGTGGACAATGAGGAGGACGGAGAGGACGAGGACTTCTCCCAGAGCCCAATGGCATGTCAACCAGAGATGTGTCCACCCCCGCTCTGTTCGAGCTGTGTCGCAGAGCCACGGACACTTTGAAGGTAACTTGGCCAGAACCCCTCCCTCGACAACAAGTAACGAGGTTGGCGGGCAACTTCTTCTACGCCAAGCAGCAGTCGGCCACGAGGCACAGGATGCCCATCTTTCCCGACTTCCAGACAGAGCTGACACGCACCTGGGCTGAACCCAGGACCTTCTTGACACGGCCTCTCTCCCAGTTCCTGGACGTGGACAGAATGGAGGCGGCGGGCATGGCCCACATTCCTCAGATGGAGGAGACTTTGGCGGCTCATTTGGCCCCCAGGACGTCGAGCTTCAAACCCACTCTACCCAGCAAGGCCTGGCGTGTGTCAGCCTCATAGCTCGAGAAGAGCTACCGAGCACAGGGCCTCACTGTGCGCGCCATGAACGCCTCTGCAATGATGCAGGCCTACCTGGCCGAAAAACTGCTAGAGCTCCAGCAGACCTCCAACAAGAGAAAAGCGGCCGAGGTTCTGGACGAGGCCCGCAAGGTGACAGACTTTGTCCTCCGCCTCATGGGAACTGCAGCCATCGCTCAGGGAAAAGCTATGGCCGAGACGGTGATCGCTCAGCGTCATTTGTGGTTGACCCTGACAGACCTTCCAGAGGGCCAGCGCGTCCCGTTCCTCCACCATCCCATCCAGCCCACAGGCTTGTTCGGCGGGGCGTTGGAGCGGATCCAAAGCAGACTGGATCAGCGGAGGAAACAAGAAGAAGCCTTGCATGAGGGGATGCCCAGAAAACATTTTGTGCAACCCAGAGAATCGAGCGGGCACAGGGGCCAACAGCAGCGACACCACTCCGCCACGCATCGACCAGCTCAGAAAAGGCCAATCCTCGAGAGGGAGCAACGGCCTAAACCCACCTCAGAGCCTCCTCAAGCGAGCCAGGCCTGGTCAAAGAAAAGGTTCGTACCACGTCAGGCAGGACCACCACGGTCCTCAACGAACCGTGACAGGAAGCAGAAGTCAGCCTGAGCCAGGACTGCTTCACCACCATTCAGGCGTTTCCACCCAAAGGGAAAAGAGGAAAGTCGGACTTTTAATACCAGCTATTGTGCTAAAGAAGCCACGATTAACTGGTCCAGAACTTGTAAACACACAAAATCACTCTAATGTTTGTGTAACAAAGAAAAATTGTTGTTTGAGCACGAAAATAAAGTCTCAGAAAACACAAAATGTTCTGTGTCCCTTCTTAGCTTTAGAGGGGAAAACACAACACCTTTTTATGCAAAATGTGTCAATAATAATAATAATAATAATAATTGTCTAATCTTGTCATCTGCGTATGTTTCCCATACACAGACGAAATTCGTCTCTGCATTTAACCCAACCACCTACCAGGCGGTGCAGTGAGCAGCCATAGAAGGCGCTCGGGGAGCTGGAGAAATAGGTGTGCACTCATAGACACCCCAAGATGTGTAGTGGCCGGGACGCGAACCCGCGTCCTTCGGGTCCCAAGTCAAACGCCCTAACCACTACACCATCTTGGCAATAAAGAGACAAAGGGACCGGTTCACATACCCGGCTTCCCCTGCTCTGATAAGACATAGTCTCTTAGGAGACACAATGAGCCCTTGCAGGAGGTCAGAGACCTGTCTGCCCCAGACAGACTCTCTGACCTCGGCAGTGGGACAGACAGGCCTGCTGAAGAGCGGGCAGGGGGGGGGGGGCTCTCCTGCTGCCCTCACACACAAGGTAAACATGCCCTCCAAGCTGACAGCATGTGCTACAGCATGGGAGGCATGCAGCCCAGGTCCCTAGGTTATGTCAACCATAACTCACGGGTACATGTTGCAATTTTTCAAATGACCACCCTTCCTAGGAGTGGTGAAGTCAGCCATAACCCCATCTTGCGCTCATGTTCTGAGGGAGGAAATTTACTCCATGATACAGAAAAATACAATCAGGACAGTTCCTGCTCACGATATAAACAGAGGTTACTTCAGCAAGTACTTCGTCATCCCAAAGAGAGAGGGCGGTCTCAGGCCAATTTTGGATCTGAGAGGTTTAAACAAAAGGATGCGCACATTCAAGTTCACCATGTTGACCTTAAAACAAGTAATCTACTCGGTACGCCGAGAGATTACTTTTGCAGCGTGGACTTAAAGGATGCTTATTTCTACATCAGCATCTGGCGCACACACAGGAAATTCCTACGTTTTGCCTTTGAGAACACCACAAATGAGTTCCAGGCAATGTCTTTTGGCCTAAAAACCGTGCCCAGGACATTCACAAAATGCCTGGAGGCAGCCTTGACACCCACGAGGAGCCAGGGCGTCATGGTGCATTCACACCTAACAGCGTTTCAACGGCAGGAGCGTCCAGTTTACATGCAAAGTCAATGGGGGACGCGCTTCCAGGCGCCTCCTGGCATCGGGCGTCACCTCACGTGCGTGTTGAGCGTGCTGGAAAGCGTTTTTCCGTGCACGTGAACCCGCGTTAGCCGCCAAAGCACGCCTTCATTTAGCTGAAGATTTCGCGGTTCAAACTTTCAAACGCCGTTCAACTCTCCCTGATTGGTTGATCAGGGAGAGTCGGGGGGAGAGAAGGGAGGGGGTCCGCTATGATGCGGAAACGAGGGGACGGCTATTGCGCAACTGTGTGACGTATTGTTTGTGGGACACAGATAAAACCCGCGGAGTCATGTACAGGTAGTCCCCGACTTACGAGCGAGTTCCGTCCCTAGGGGGCGCTCGTAAGTCAAAAATTCGTAAGTAGGATCACATAGTAAAAAATAAAAATAAAAAAAAAGCACTTAGCCTATCCTAAGACAGTTTTTAAAGATGAAGGAATAAGTTGAATTGTCTCCCTTTCACATAAAGGGAGCAAGCTCCCTATGGAGCCTGCAGGGAGGAGGGAGACAATTCAACTTCATCTTCATCTTTAAAAACTGTGTTAGGATAGGCTNAGGTCCCTCTTGTAAATGAGTCCCCGTGACTCAACGAGGCTAGCCTGTATAAATAAAGGTTGAATGAATGAAAATTAAGAATCTTGTTACACACTGTTATATGTTGGTTGTGCAGAATAATGCTTTTGCATAGTGAAGATTTGCAGGGAATATAAAATAAAATTTTGAAAGAGCATTATCTCCACCTGTTTGATGCCATCAACAAACGGTAGAGAATTGCTGGACACCATATTGGAACCCAGAAATATAAGCCAGAGAGGATGCAGTGTTCCCACGGGATGGTCCCAATATGTATTTAAGCCCCGCCTCTTCCTAGTAAACAAAAATGGCTTTGAGAAATATACAGCTCAGAGAAGTTTTGTCAGATGCGGCCACTTTTTGATCCACATACAGTAGTTCTTACCCTGCTACTGTATGTTTATATAGTCATTAGTTTATGTTTAATGTTTTGCTGTATAACTTACTGCTCATAAGAAAGCACATACAACAAAATGAGTCCAGACATCGCCAGTGTGCAGTCGTTAAGTCACAAAACTGCGTTAAATCTGTTTAAACCAGGCTCTGCTAGCTTCAAGTTCCAACAATGAGATAAAGAAGGATAACTGTTCAAGGATTTCCTGACAAGTCAGTGGTGGAAGACAACATCCCAAACTATTCTGCATCAACCAAGATAAGATCTATTCAGTGAGAAGTTTTAAATCACAGAAGGTTATTGATCTTATGACCAAAAAAAATCATGTTAGGCATTGCAGTTTCTTATCCATATTGTGGAGTTGTGCGTCAGTGACATGTTCCTTTGTGCATTGGAGCATATGCATCAGGTATAAACAAATGTATTCATTATGTCATGGCCTTGTTGTTGGGTACATATTGTGTTGTTGGGGTACATATTCTGTAGAAAAAGTACCGACAAGGTTTACTGGTTGTGCTCTGTGTCTGTTCTGAAGAAATTGTAAGTTGCTGTTGTGGGTTTGGCTTAACTTCACTTCAAGATGAGTACAAAAGACACAGTCTCACTCTATGAGGACTTTGTGTGTGTACATGTATTGCATGCACATCAGCAGATGTCTAAGTCTCAAAGAGGTTATTTAAATGTAACACAGGTGACCTCGATACAAGGAACCCCTCACTTGCACCCTGCAAGGACATTTGATTCAGGCTAGAGACAAACAGCTGAGCCTGGACATCCAGATGGAGCACCCTAGGCTAATTCGATCAGACGGATCACTGGTCTTGATTGGAGGAGAGCATGAACGAGGTCATCCATCAGGCTCCTGACAGAAAATATTGTCTGCATGAGTCATCTTTTAGGAGGAATTTAGACAGAGAGTTACCACAGGGTATCATAGTTTGTTTTTCAATTCTGGCTCCACAGTTTTTCTCTCTGTGTGATGTGTTTTAAGCATCAGCAATTCGAAGAGGAGTTGATATAAATCCTCAATAACTGTCACCAAGATAATGCTTTTCTCGCATGGCAAAATATCTGTATATTTATATTTTGCTGAATTACTAGAAAATGAGTGTACTGTATATGCAAATTTTGTAAGTATTTTGTAGGGCATAAAGGCCCCCTAATAAAGGTAAATGGTTAACGCTATTCCCATAATATATCTAGTCGACAACATAAACTTATATTAGCAACAAAGCAAAATGTACTCTAAACAGTTGACTGAAGACGTTTATACAGTTGTCTAAAGTTTCAAACATTTGTATTTAAAGGCCAAGAATTCCTAGAAGTAATGTATGTATGCCTCTCACCTTTAATGCCAGTTTTAAACTGAGTTGTGACTTTTTTTTGTCACCCATCGCAGAGTGATGTGTGGGAACTGAAAACACCTCCTATCCATATATTCATGTGTGCATGTTGTGAAAATGACTAATTAAAGAGTGAGGTACAGACTTCCATTATGGTGTGTGGCTACAATTAAAAGGGTTCAATGTGACTTTATTGTCATTTGCATCATTGCATTACATGTGGTCTGACAGGGGTTCTCAAACTGGGGTCCCCTGACCTGACTTGGGGGTTTGCGAGAGTTTTTTAATTAAAAAATAAATAAAAAAATTGCGGACCCCCAAGTAGAGCTGTCATTTCTAACCTGAACCCAGAGCTTGGCCCCGATTTGTACCAGGCCAGACTACAATATTGTGCTTAATGTGTGGGCCGGGTCAGTGTTGGGCTTTTTATTGCGTCAGGGATGCATGCGGCCGATGAGCCAATATATGAATTATTATGAATTATATTTGAATGGGTCACAGGCACGTGTTATCCCAAGTATGTGTGTGTGTTAGCTTCAAATTTACCTAGTTTGGTGTGTACCAGTGGCCCAGCTTGTTTATAACTTCTCTCTCCCTCGCACAGTCTCCTCATAGAATTGAGAAAGCTCATCGGATGATGAGCGAAACGTCTTGTTGCTACAAATAAAGTCCAGTTGTTCTGTATTGAACGCCTTTTTTGAGCCAATATATATATATATGCAAACATAGCTTTACATACTACACCTGCTGCACGTGGCCATTTCGCCACGCGCTGACTGGCCGATTGAAAGAGGTAAAAAGTTCAGTTAAGCTTCAGATAATAATAATAAAAATAAAGTGCTATGTGTTGTCATCATTGTATGTTCCCATACAAAGACAAAATTGGTTCTCTACATTTAACCCATCACACCTGAGATACACCCAGGTGGAGCAGTGGGCAGATATGTAAGCGCCAAGGAGCAATTTGGGATTGTGTCCTGCTCAGAGACACCACGAGATGTGCAATTATCGGGGATTCAACCTAGGACCTTCGGGTCCCAAGTCTGCTGCCCTGCCCCTACACTATCTCGGCCCAATATGGACATATTGAGATGGACCACCTGATCCGACTAATTTGTCGGATCAGGTGGGCTTCAGAGATGATGGCTGCAGGCTGGGGCCGGGTCGGTTCGGATTATTTGGACCAGAGTGAAACTCTACCCCCAAGTCGAGATGGCATGATTTAACTTTTTTTGTTTGTAATTTGCATTGTTTTTAGCCAAGTCAAATAATAATAAAAAAGTGCATAAATACATATGCAGTGTTTCCCCCTATGCTACATCCCTTGACAGGGAGCTCAATTCTTCCAGGATGGGGTCGTTAGGCAGGGCTCAGTGCTGATGACCAGGCAGGGCACACACCTTGGTGGGGGAAACACTGACATGGGATGAACCTAGTGAACTAATAACTCCCGCCTACCTCAGCTTTGAACCAATCAAAACTCAGATGTGATTACGACATGAGTCGTAAACATGTATGTCTGTGGTCGTAAATCTGTCAACATAGTCTGGACACATTTGGTGCACAGCTATTTCTGCTGCTTAGCATTCAGTGGAAACAGAAAGGTAAATCAAACTTCATCAAGTGCAGAAAATCCCAAACCAGTTTACTACAAAAATATGACTAAAGTTATTTTGAGTTTGGTTTCATCAAAAGCAGAGATGGAAGACCAAAATGTGTTGTGGGTCTTCTGGGGCTAGCAAATGAAGCTATGAAGCCAGCCAAGCTAAAGCGACATCCGACTACGAAGCACCCAGAGTTCAAGGATAAAAATAAAATAAAAAAATTCTGCAAAAGGGTGACGACTACATACAACAAACAAATAGTGAACTTGGCCACAACTTCACAGAAAGTACAGGCTTCTTATTTAGTGGCTCAACGCATCACAAAAAGTAAGAAGCCACAGTCGATTGGACAAGAACTTATTCTCCCAGCAGCAGTGGAGATGTGTGAAGTTGTCCTGAGTGTAGAGGCAGCTAATAAGCTTAAAGCTGTACCACTTTCAAACAACAATGTTAGGAGGAGAACTGAAAAACTCTCAGCGGACCTATTGTCACAGCTACTGGCCAGACTGGGTTTATGTGAGTAATTTTCTGTTCAGTTGAATGAATCCATGGACATTTCTAGTGCGGCTCATTTAATTGCTTTGGTGTGCTACTCCTGATGGAAGCAATTTGGAGAACTTCCTCTTCTGCAAGAAGGTGCAAGACAGGACCACAGGTGAGGAAATATTCAAACTTTTGGATGCGTTCAGGACTGAAGCCAGACTAAAATGGAAACAATAACTATGTTTACATGCACACATTTTTTGACCGGATTGAAACGTTTTCAGATTAAATAATTCAAGTGTATTGTTTACATGGACACAATCTGTTCATGACGAGCGTTTAGATGCAGCAGGCTTTGTTCTGAACAGAAGTACTGACATGCGCAGAGTGGTAAACGCTCCTTTAAAAAAACACAGAAGAAGAAGTTCTACTTCTGGTTTGCTTCCGTGATGAATGTTAACAAACCTTAGCGCACAAAATGGACCCGTGACAGGTTTTAATGAGGGTGGAGACGCTACTGCACTCCCTGACTGAGCTACAGGTAATACAGGTCATTTTGGGCTCTTTAAAAGTTTCAAGTAGAAATGTTGTGTCGCTCCCCAACCAGTTTTGCTTCCCTGACATGCTAATATTATTAGCATTACCCAGGCGGAAATGACAAAGTTGCGCATGTGCAGTCAGGTCAGTTTTGCACAATCAGATAAAAACGAGCAGATGGAGTAGTCTGTTGGGGAAGAGTCAATTTTGTTTGGTGTTTCCTCAGACTAATGAAGCCTTCTGGATGGAGTGCAAAACATCTCAGCACCAGAAAAAAAAAAAACTGTCCAGATGACCTGACTGAACATTGTTGGATTTTATACCTGCATTATTGAGCATGAACGTTGGTATGCCCATTTTTAGTTTGTTGAGCTAATTTTCTACATAACTTTGATGGTAAATGAGGCTCCACTAAGCTAACAAGTGGACAAATTGTGAGGACCCATGTGGTTTGGGTCCAATAATAATAATAATAATAATAATGAATTCAATTTATAACGCACTTTTCATTAATGAAAATCTCAAAGTGCTACAAGGAGCAACAGAATTAAATGACAATAAAACAAATAAAACAATTAAAATCAATAACAATATCAGCTAAGATCAAAAGTAGAATCATGAGGAGGTAGAGTATGCTTGGTCGAAAAGAAAGGTCTTCAAGCCGCTCTTAAAGTCAACCACAGACTGTGGGGCTCTTAGACAGTCAGGAAGAGAGTTCCACAGGCGGGGGGCAGCCACACTGAAAGCCCGGTCTCCCATGGTCCTTAATTTGGTTCTCGGAATGTGAAGGAGATTGCTGTTCTGTGACCGCAGCGAACGGGTGGATGAGTATGGAATAAGAATATCCTTCAGATAATCTGGTGAAGTTCCGTGTAAGCATTGATGTGTAATGAGAGCAGTTTTGTACTGAATTCTGTAGGCGACAGGAAGCCAATGAAGGTTATGGAGAATGGGCGTAATATGTTCAAATTTACGAACTCTCAACAAGATCCTTGCTGCACTGTTTTGAATATATTGAAGTTTCTGAAGGTTTTTGCCAGGGATTCCAATAAACAGGGAGTTGCAGTAGTCGAGCCTGGAGGAGACAAAAGCATGGACGAGCTTCTCAGCATCGGAAAAAGTTAGGGATGGGCGAAGTCTGGAGATGTTTCGAAGATGGAAGAAGCAAGTTTTAAACAGATGCTTAATGTGATTTTCAAATGTAAGATTGGAGTCCATTTTTATTCCAAGATTAGTAACAGAGGTGGAGAGGGGGATGTCTTGTCCAGAAAAGGAAAGTGTTGTTATAGGAGATGTTTGTACCTGGTGAGGGGTGCCAATCAGTATGGCCTCAGTCTTGGAGCAGTTTAATTGAAGAAAGTTCTGATTCATCCATGCCCTAATTGCCTCCAGGCAGGCAGAGAGGGCAGTGAGTGAAGATGGAGATGACAAGGTGGAAGATGAGGATGCTCCAGTCCTGATGTAAAGCTGTGTATCGTCGGCATAACAGTGAAAAGAAATGTTGAACTGATTAATAATTTGACCTAAAGGCAGCATGTAAAGGGAAAACAGCAGGGGCCCCAGAACCGACCCCTGAGGGACACCACAGGAGACACAAACTGTCTGGGACGTGGCGTTGCCAAGACTAACACATTCCAGCCTATTGGAGAGGAAAGATTTGAACCAGTCCAGGACTGTGTCGCAGAGACCGACCTCCACATGAAGACGGTGGAGGAGGATACTATGGTCCACAGTGTCGAAGGCTGCAGTGAGGTCAAGGAGGACAAGGATGGAGGGAGAGCCAGTGTCAGCAGCCAAGAGGACATCATTGGTAACCCTCAGCAATGCAGTCTCTGTACTGTGAGCTGCCCTGAATCCAGACTGGAACTTCTCATACAGGGAGTGTTGTTGTAGGTGGTCCTGCAGCTGAGCAGCAACAGCTTTTTCCAGCACTTTAGACAGAAAAGGGAGGTGTGAAATTGGGCGGTAATTAGAAAAAATGTCGGGATCCAAATTAGATTTTTTCAGAAGAGGCCTAATGATGGCGGTTTTTAGAGGCAGTGGAACATGACCAGATTGTAGAGACTGATTTATTATTTGAGTGATAAGTGGGCCTATTGCAGAATGATTGGTTTTTATGAGAGACGAGGGGAAAGGATCCAGGGCGCAGGATGAAGGCTTCATTTTCTTGATGATGGCCTCCACCTCACTCTGAACAACTTCGTCAAAGCTGTTTAGGGTCCCAGAATGCAGACGGGTGGGTGGCACACTGAGAACGGGGAGGTTGTGGAGCTGAGATCTGATAGTGTCAACTTTGGTTTTAAAAGATGAAAGAAACAGGTCACATTTTTGAGCAGAGTCCTCAAGAGTTTGCTTAATGGGATTAAGCAGACGAGTGATTGTGGAGAAGAGCTGTTTAGAGTTTCCAGGGCAGGTGTTGATGATGTTAGAATAATATTTGGAGCGTGCTTCTTTAAGAGAATAGGCGTACGCTTTCTGATGTTCTTTGTATGCCTGCTTATGCACAGAGAGACCAGATGATTTTACACGTCTCTCAATAGCACGGCCAGTTGCCTTCATCCTGCGCAGCTCATCAGTGTACCAAGGGGCTGAGCGCGAGAAAGATCCAAGATCTTGAAGATGTGTTTTTTTTTTTTTTTTTTTACTTTAAAAGACTAGTTAACTGTTTGCAAATGACACTGTGATCTGTAATGAGAGCAGGAAACAAGTGGAAGAGATCTCGGAGAGGTGGAGGTATGCGCTTGTAACAAAACAACAACAATGTTAGAAATGCAGCTGCCAGAAAAATGACAGAGAAAGGGGAAATGGATGGAGTTAGAGAGGACATGAAGATAGTCAAATTGGGGACTGAAAAAGCAGAGGACAGAATGGGGTGCAGGAGAATGACTTGCTGTGGCAACCCCTGAAGAAGAAACAGTTGTACATCCTTAGGGTGCTCCAGTATTTGTAAAAATTGTCTGAAATACAGAGTTGTAAAACAAAATGTTCATTCATCGGCTGCGGCTGAGTGGTTAGAGCAGCCATCCTCCACATGCCGAAGTGCCCCTTGGCAAGACACTGAACCCCTCCTTGCCTCTGATGTGTGTCCCATCGGTGTATGAATGTGATGAAGCTCTGATTAGTCTCTTTAGAATGATTTGTTCAATTAGCTTTGTAGAGCTCTAGTAGAGTGCTAGATGAATGAGTAAATGAGGCACAGCTCGTAGTGTAAAGTGCTTTGAGTATCTCGACAAGATAGAACAGCGCTATAGCAGTACAGTCCATTTACCATTAAGTTGCTATATTTTTGGTTGCTCGGTTCATGGAGCTGATACATCTCAGCGAGAAGGTTGACAAATAAAATCTTAGCCAGGGAACCTTCGGGTGGAATTGGCACGTTCTCTCTGTGCATGTTTGGGTTATCATTGGATATTCCAGTTTTCTGCCCCCGACCAAAAACATGCATGTTAGACTAACTGGTAGCTCTAAATTGTCCCTTCCTGTGAGTGAGAGAGTGAATGATTGTTTGTCTCGTTTGTCTCTATGGCTACGTTCACACTGCAAGCAAATCCGACCCAAATCCGATTTTTTGCCCCATCTGACCCATTTCCGATTTTTTTATGACAGTCTGAACGCGACAAATCCGATTTTTTCGAATCCGACCCAGGCGGTTTTAAATTGGATATATATCTGATGTTTTCAAAGCGACTGCAGTGTGAACGCTCATGTGACTTACATCTGACTTTTGCATCACCGATGTGAGACCAACGTCACAGTTCGGGCCGGCGGAGATTAGTGTCTTGTCGGGAAAGGCGGTCAGACAGGCGCTGACAGATGTATTAAAACGTCCAGCTCCAAAAATCGCCATCACTAAAAATGTCGCTCGCTTCTGACCTTCTGACCTTCAAATCAAGACTCAAAACTCATCTGTTCAAGTTAGCCTTCTCACTTAAATTTTTCTTTTTTATGTAGTTGTTTTATATTTTTGTGTGTTTTTAATTGACTTTAATTTTTCTTTTTTATATAGTTATTTTATATTCTTTTTATTGTGTTTTTAATGCTGTGAAGTGTCCTTGAGTGTTTTGAAAGGCGCTATCAAATAAAATGCATTATTATTATTATTATTATTATTTTCTTTTGCCTTGAATCGTTTGGATGTTTAGCTTTCCCCGATTGGACAACAACTTCAAAATTACTGAACACACACTGAAAACTGTCGCGTCCATGTTTACTTCCGCAAACACAGGGTGCTGCGTGTCACCTCACGTTCTGAGACACGTTTTCTTCTGCGCATGCGGGTCGCTTCTGCAATGTAGATTGTTCACACTGGAGTCTGATGTAGGTCGTATTTCAAATGTAGTGTGAACGTTCACACCAAAAGATCTTCTTTTTTTTTTTTTTTCGGAATTGAGCATTAAGACCTGCAGTGTGAACGTAGCCTATGTGCCCATTTGATGGACTGGAGACCTGTCAAGGGTGTCCCCTGCCAGTCTGGCACAGTGGCTGCTGGATATGGGCATCAGTGACCCCTGCAACCCTAAAGGAGGTAAAGATAAATATGATGGATGGATGGATGGATGGATGGATGGATGGATGGAACTTTCAAAGTAATGGTGTAGCACAAAACAAGTTTAATTGAGTGAGTTCAGTTGAAATTCACATAGAAAACCTGAGAAGTTAGAGACTGGTACTGTTTTAAAACTTTAGTGAAGTATGATCATGTGACTCATGAAAAAATGTAAACAGAAATGTCTGTGTTACATTTAGAGCTATGCTTGTTTTGTAATGTCGTCTGACAGCTTGGAGGGATTTTAGCAGAAGGAGGAAATCAATAGAAAAGTCACCCCATGCCTTTAAAATGGCAACAACAAAAAAGAACAAGAACAAAAAAACAGAGGTAATTGAAATCTAAATGGTGTTTGCAGCAGGAATCCAAATGAAAATGTGGAACATTACACTGACAACCATGAAGGAAACTACAAAACAATCAATCTAACACTTGGGGGAGGACTTTCTTTGACTTCATGTGGAAAATATCAAACCAATCTATTGACTTCCATGTGGGGTTGCTTTTTGTCACAGTTCAATATAAAATAATTACTCGATACAATGGATACACATTTTGAAGAAGCTGTGTCACAGTGGGTAAGTTGTACACATTTCAGAAACTTTCATAATACAGTGTTATGGATATATGAAACCTATGATGCAAAATGGTCCCCCCCACACACACACACACACACACTGAATGATGACCTAACCTAACAAAACTTAGCTGAACTGCAGCAAATTTGTAACCCCTTCATGACACTGTAACACATACATATAGCACCTGCCAAATACAGGTAGTCCCCGACTTACGAGCGAGTTCCGTTCCTGCGAGGTGCTCGTAACACGAAAATTCGTAAGTTGGAACACGAAGCACATGTTCTCGTAAGTCCGGATTTTCGCTCGTAAGTTGGAACATTTATGCTAGCGCTACTACGAACACTCGTTTTTCATCAAAAACGTTCATATTAGTTCATAAACATGGTCGGAAACGTGTTTCCAAACGGTTAGCTAACACACTTTCATCTAAAAACACAAAAAAGTGCTGTATTTTTTACAAATTTACTTCTCTTTCGCCAGCTCGTAAGTCCGGGACCTCGTATGTAAGAGCGCTCGTAAGTCGGGGACTACCTGTACTTGTTTTCCTGTTAGTTTCTACATGCCAGAGATGCTCCTTTGCATCCTCCCAATGCTCCAGCAATGGCACGACTCTTGGTCTGCATCAGGATGCTGCTACTGACTGGTATCACATCTCAGGTTGTTTCCATGATCCTATATAATAAGAGTTGTAAACTAAGCAGTGTGCCCGCCCAGTCTGGCTTAAAGTTCTTCATGGCCCAACCATGGCAGTCCATGTGGGCCCCACACCAAAGCTGACATGATCCCCAATGCTCTATCAAGGTTTTTTTCTGAATACACAACTACCACAGTGATAACTCACTGCAGACCTGCAACCTGTTTTGGGCATTCTATTAATCATTGTGGAGATATTGTGTTCTATCACTTGTAATGTGGAGCCCACTAACTAATGCATGATTGAAGGGACCATTCATGTAGTGCTGTAGAACTCAAGACCAGTCTTAGTCATGAGATCGGTCTCAAGACCACTTTTTGATGGTCTTAGTTTTGTCTCGGACTTGACCGCATTTGGTCTCGGTCTTGTCTAGGTCTCGGACATTGAGGACTCGAGATTTTATTTCAAGACCAGTCAAGACCACAACTGTGGACATATCACTAAACTGCCAGAATATTGTCCAGTTTATTTGTTAACATCTTGTTTTTATTGGAAGCAAAACATACTGATTCAAATCCAAGAGATAATATTACTCAATGCTAAATAGTTGTTTTTGTTACCGCTGTCACACCCACTCCCTTTCACTCGCATGTGGATCTGTACAAACAGAACAATACAGACAACAGAACGTAACGTTACAACCAGTGGTCAAAGTAAGCCAGTCCGGTCCTTCGTACCACTAAAAGATTCTGCGCCGGTATGCAGTACCTGGAAGAGAGGGGAGCATCTGTCTGCTGTAAACCCTTCATTCAGAAGCAGTCACAGTTGCACTATAGGGTCAGAATACATTATCCAGCAATAAGCAGTCTACAAAGTAAAACACAACTTAATCAGTTAATAAACATATTTTGGAACTGCTCGTTCTATGCTGGATCCTCAATTCTCTTTCACAGTAAAGTTAGTTTTTCGTTGGATGTTGGACATTTGAGCTCCGTGGCTTCAGCGGAGTGTTCCTCTCATTCAATCTGAAGCAGGCAGTCTGATTTTGGTCAGCTGCGTTCAGTCTTCCCCTTCTCTGAGACGTAATGGTTCACTTAGGGGCCGCCAACAAATTATTGAACCAAACACTCTTTAGAAATAAAAATTAATATATTTTACATCATTTGACCCACTGACACATAACTGTTAAACTACTCTAATAGACCTGACACACACAAGACCATCATTTATTTATCATTTTAAAGCATTTTCTAATTACAGTACAGTAGTTATTGAGTGAAAACCATGATTTTTGAACAATGTAAAATTAGAAAATGCTTTAAAATGAGAAATAAATGAGGGTGCCTTGTCTGTCAGGTCTAGTAGAGTAGTTTAACATAAGTTTTGTGTCAGTGGGTCACATGACATGAACATTATTTTGCAAAAACCATTGAATGTCTGATTTCTTTATTTTAGTTTGAAAATGTATAAAAGTCTATACATTCATTCAAAAGCAAACTTAAAGTTAAAGTATGTAACTTTTATGAAAAAAAAATTTTTTTTAATAAAATATACATATTTACATAGTATAAGACATATAATCTGTGAAAAGTTTGAATTCCAAGACTTGAGGTCTTGGTCTTGACTTGGTCTCGGACTCCAAAAGTCTTGGTCTTGTCTCGGTCTCAGTACACTCTGGTCTTGGTCTTGACTTGGTCTTGGTTTAAGTGGTCTTGACTACAACACTGCATCCATGTTATGTTATGTATGTTTATTTTTCATATGCAGGTCAACACAAGGTCAAACATGCAATGAAATGTTCAGGATGAGAAGAACTAATATGACTCACTAAAATAATAATAATAAAATAGAAATATTAAAGCATGCAAAAAATGTACAAAATTAAGTACCTAAAGGTGAAAAATAAATGTAATATTTATAGGGTCCAAAAGATATATAGTACACAAGAACATGATAGAATAGAACGGTGTAAGTAGGATGAATTAGTATAAATAAGTATTTCACAGGTAGTAATATAAACTTAAAGTACATGATGTCTATTGCACCTAACTTATATTACACAGTTCCCTTTCAGTCTGGTCTCTCGGTGCAACATACTTGCTATGGGAATTGCACCCCGCGCGATTACCTGAAGGAATATACTCACGCCTTTACGGCAGGGGCGTCAACGCCGCACCAGAGGCTCCGCCTTCTGGGTACTTAAGCGGCTGACACCCATCCATCTTTCTCTTTTTTGCCCTTCACCTTGCTAAACCTGAACTACCTCTTCGCGGGACTTCTCTGCTGCTTCATCGCTCAACTTGAGGTGAGCTTGCTCCCTGCACAGAGCGCACAGAGAATTATTCCTGCGTATTGCCGGACTAGTGAAAGCTAGTCCGGCACATTTTCTCTTAACCCCAAAGTATTTTTCTCCTCTCTCTACAGATTGCTTCGTTCGATGGCGCTAACTACGCCACAAGAAAAAAGCTACCTTGCTAACTCCTAGCGAGCTAGCCAGCGAAAGCGATGCGACGGAGGAGACTTTTCAAAGAAAAAGGATTCTAGAAGGACTCGCTCACCTTATCTTGGACATGCCTCCGGAGAAAGGCAAGCGAAAGACAAAACTTCCGAGAAAAACCAGCGGGACGGCGAGCCCAACTTCGCGCGCCTGTCCCAGCGGATGCGGTTTTTCCCTTGCGGCGACGGACACCCATGAGGCCTGTCCAGTCTGCCTGGGAATGCTACATGCAATAACAGCGCTGGATACGCCC
The DNA here is from genome assembly GCA_038048925.1 of Garcialebias charrua. Lineage (NCBI taxonomy): Eukaryota > Metazoa > Chordata > Actinopteri > Cyprinodontiformes > Rivulidae > Garcialebias > Garcialebias charrua. The sequence goes on along the minus strand of JBBPBX010005476.1, from coordinate 36,356 downwards.
GACTTTTGCCCACAATGCAGCCTAATGCTGGATGCGGTGCTGCGGCACCGGGTTGACCTCATCGCCAAAGCCATGGGCGCTTCAGCAGTACCAGCGGATGCAAACACCACGGAGCCCCTCACTCCCACTCCGGAGCTAGAGAACATGGCTCTACATGACAGCACACAAGTCGAATGGGGCGACAGCCCTGACTTGATAGCTCCTATGGTGGACTTAACAGTGTTCGATACCCGAGGCATGATGAACGAGGACGAGATCTCGATTTCAGCCTCGGGTGAATTTTCAGCTGAGGACGCAGACGTCAAACTGGAGGATCAGGGAGAAGATCTCTCCCAGACCCCGGTACCTGTGCTCCCAGAAACCAACTTTTCCATCCCTGCTCTGTTCGACCTGTGCCACAGAGCAACGGACGCGTTGCACATCCCATGGCCCGAACCACCACCTCGCCAACAGGTCACGAGGCTGGCAGGAAACTATTTTTACTCCAAGTAGCATGCCGCCACGAGGCAAAGGATGCCCGTGTTCCCGGACTTCCTCACAAAACGAACTCGCACCTGGGCTCAGCCAAGAGCCCCTATGCTCCTTCCCCTCTCACAGTTCCTCAACGTGGACGGGATGGATGAGGTGGGAATAGCTAACATGCCTCAGATTGAGGACACACTAGCCTCTCACCTGGTTCCTAAGTCATCCGGGACAAAACCAACTTTCCACAGCAAGGCTTGTTGAGCTTCAGCGTCTCTACTCGAGAAGTGCTACAGAGCTCAGGGACTCGTGGCGCACGCCATGAACGTGTCCGCGTTGATGCAGGCTTACCTAGCAGAAAAACTCCAACAGCTGCAGGTAACAACGGACAAGCAGGCTGCCGCCGACTTGCTGGATGAAGCCAGTAGGGCAACAGACTTTGTACTCCGCATGATGGGGACAACCGCTGTTGCTCAAGGCAGAGGCATGGCGGAAGTGGTCATCGCGATTCGCCACCTGTGGATGACTTTAACGGATCTCCCTGAGGGACAAAAGGTGCCTTTTCTCCACCACTCGATAGAGCCGACGGGATTATTTGGCAAAGCTTTGGAGCGAATTCAGACCAAGCTGGACCAAAGGTGCAGACAGGCAGAAGAAGAAGATGTGGGCATTCCCCGAAGAAGCTTTGCCCCCCCAAGGGGATCTGCTGGAGGCAGACCTGCGCAACCTCGACACCGCTCGGCAACGCGCGTCCACCGCAAAAGCGGCTAGCATACGAGGAGAAGCCCCGACGGAGACCCCCGCCGGACCAACCTTGTACAGAGCACGCATGGAGCAAAACAGGTTTGTTCCCCGCCAGGCAGTCAAACACAGGGCCTCCTCGGCGAACAGGGACACCCGACAGAAACGTGCCTGATGAACCAGGTCCACGTTCCCACATTACACGATCACCCGCCCACGTGGTACTGGGAATGATCCCTCCATGTCCAGACTTTATTTGTAACATGGTACAAAAAGCTGGTAAATCGGTTGCATGCACAAAGCATGCTCTCCCTGCTGTGAGTGACATAAAATCATGTACGTCATTGCACATAAGCATGAATAAAACTCATAAAATAGCTCCTCTCGGTTTTATTGACTCTCAAAAAAAAAGAAGAACAACAACAACACACAAATAACTTCAAGCAGAACAGGTCCCTCTGGCCTGCCAGCCGTCATAAAGGGAGGGGGCCGTTCCCCCCCCCCTCCCTCACGGCCCACGGGGTGTTAGCTTAATCAATAAGCCCCAACAGGGTGCCTCTGGTTCGTCTGCAGTAAACAGACACAGAGGCGTCTGCAAGAAGCCCCCACACCCCTCACGGAGACAGGTGAGAGGGGTCACGTGCTCAAGTCCCCGCTCCATTGTGAATAACGGGGCAGCCAATACACTAACCAGGCAAGCACGTGATATGTCCGCTCCTCAGGAAGGCATGTCGACAGAGTCTAACGATGGAGGAGCCACATCAGATGCCCATAGGCAGCCACAGGCTTCGCACCTTCACAGTAGCAATTGTGTGCAAGCTGTTGTGCGTGTGAACGAATCAGAGTTGAATCAGATCTCTCTTCCTGTTTTTGAAGAGAACTGTACTCTCTATCACCAAATAATCTAAAGTCTGCCAAACTCAAAGAATCATCTCCACATTCACACTTTGCAAATGCCCCTTTATTATTAATGAGGGACATGCAATGTCCAAGCAGTGATCAGACAGTGAACTTCCTCTCTGTGAAGACCCCGGTCGGTTTGTCTGGTTCCGACGCCCGGTTAAAGCAAAGGACCAGTAAATTGGACCATTCCAGAAAACGGATTGGAGTCAGAAGGTCTGCTTGTTTACAGAACTCGCAGTCTCCTAGTCCCATGACTCTAAACTTGGAGGGGGAAAATAGACTTTCTGCTCTAATTCTATCTGATAAGGATGACAGGTTGCATCTGGCTTTGATTACCTTCGATCAGAGCACCCTGGTAGCACATCGGCAAGGAGGCCCTCTTCCCAATTTGGTTGAATCCCAGAGGTTCACAGCCTCCAGGAACCTTCTAGGAGAACGGGATCCGCCAACTGCTCTTCTTCAGGGTCAAAATATGTCACCAGAAAAGACAGCCCAGCCGCTTGGGCAAGGAACTGTCAAAAATTTCAGCTTGTTGGCAGAAAAGGACAAGCTAATGGCGTCAGGCCTGCCAGAGAATGTGGTAAAGACCATACAAAATGCCCGTGTCGGGTCAACACAGTCTCTATATGCACAAAAGTGGCATATTTTTGAAGCATGGTGCTCAGAAAGAAATATTATTTCTTATGCATCCGACTTGGCTCAGTTTCTGATTTTCCTTCAGGACCTACTGGAAAAAGGTCGTTCTTACTCAATGATTAAAGTTTTCCTATCAGCTATTTCAACCTGTCACGAAGGCTAGGGACACAGGACAGCTGGGCGTATCCAATCATAATAAGATTTATTAAGGGTGTGCTTCAGACTAATCCACCCAGCAGGATACTGACCCCTAGCTTGGATCTTGGCCTAGTCTTGGGGGCTCTCTGTGACCCCCCATTCGAGCCACTGAACGAGGTTAAGATAGATTTGCTATCTTATAAAACTGCTCTACTCCTGGCACTTTGCTTGGCGAAACGTGTGGGTGACCTTCATGCCTTGTCTATACATCCAATGTGTACAATATTTTCCCCTGACAGGTCAAAGGTCACCTTAAGACCTAATCCCGCATACACTCCCAAGGTCTTGACTTTGAACCACAGGAGTCTAGACTTTGATCTCTCCTCTTTCCCACCTGTCCCTGTACTCACTCAGGAACAGGAAAGGATAAAGGATCTCTGCCCCGTGAGGGCTTTACGCACTTACATGCAGAGAACAGCAGAATTGAGAAAAACAAATCAACTGTTTGTCTGCTTTGCAGCACCTGCTGCTGGAAAGGCCCTATCAAAACAACACCTTTCACATTGGGTGACTGAGGCCATTAAAAGGTTGTACAGTAGAAAAGGTCAACAGATGCCCTCTGGGGTGCACGCTCACTCCACTCAGGGCTTGGCCACCTCCTGGTCATTGTTCAAGGGCGTACCAGTTGCAGACATCTGCGTTGCTGCGAACTGGAGCTCTTTAAACATGTTTTCAAAGCATTACAGTTTGGATGTTACTGCGTGTGACGTCACTCAGGCTGTCCTTTCTAACACACAGTAGAAAGCGACCTTGAGATGCCTATTGAATAAAGGCGGACGTTCACACTAACATGCATTTTACTGAGCATTTCAAGGGCGTGAATGGATTACGTTCCCATAGCAAGTATGTTGCACCGAGAGACCAGACTGAAAGGGAACTGAAAGTTATGCACCATAACTCATGTTCCCTGAAGGAAGGAAACGAGGTGCAACATATCTGGCCCTTTTCAATGCCGAAAGCTCGGTGAAGTGCAATTTTGGAGAAAGATGGATGGGCGTCAGCCGTTTAAGTACCCAGAGGGTGGGGCCTCTGGTGCGACGTTGATGCCCCTGCTGTAAAGGGGTGAGTATATTCCTTCGGGTAATCGTGCGGGGGCGCAATTCCCATAGCAAGTATGTTGCACCTCGTTCCCTTCCTTCAGGGAACATGAGTTATGGTGCATAACTTTCAGGTTGTGATAGGTTATTTCACAGTAACATTGACATGAACTGGATTATGATGTAAGTTAGTGGCATGCATGATACAGCCAAACAATGCAGCAGCATTAAACATATTAGGTGTCACAGATGTGGCTCAGTACAATGTTATTGTCAATTGTTCAGTATTAATATTGAGTTCAGTAATCTGACAGCTTGTAAATAACCATCTTTGATTCTTTGAGTCTTTTCATGTGTGATGACAGACTCCTGTATCCTCTGCCTGAGGGTAGTACCGTAGATGGAAGAGTCCATATGCTGGGTGGGTGTGGTCTTTAATGATGCTGCGTGCTTTATGCAGACATCTGTGGTAAATGTCCTGGATGGTGTGGAGACTGCTACTAGGGATGAGCTCTGCAGTTTTTTCTTGACATTATTTTAGGTTGCCATTCATTGTGAAGGTGGCCTTCATTTTTATTGTCAAAAACTATAGATATCCAAGGTCTTGGTCGACATTTTGTCCTGTTTGATCAAAAAATACCACTCAATTACAATGGTCTTAAAATGTGAGATTAATTAATGTAGCTAATTTCCAGAAAGACAAGAAACCTCTTGTTTTGCAACAATCTCTGTACTCATTTAATTACTTCACAAAATAACAACTAACTTTATTTCAAGGATTATGGTCAATAATCCAGGTAAAAAGATCCAGCAAAATTAAGTCAGATCCTCTGGACCAGTGTTTTTCAACCTTTTTTGAGACAAGGCACAGTGTTTTCATTGAAAAAATCCCGAGGCACACCACCAACCAAAATTGCAAACATAGATGCACTGTATCCGCCTATATTAAATACATAGTCATTCTTATCAAAGTGTCTTGAATAGGAATGAAATAAACACAAAAATGTATTTTTTATCATGTTTTATATTTCTTATTTCAAATTGCACTTAACATGAAATTGCACTTAACATGCCTTGAAATAAACCTGAACAGTGCCACAAATTGTGGTCTTAAAATTAAAGAGGATGAAATTGCACTTAACATGCCTTCAAATACACCTGAACAGTGCCACAAATTGTGGTCTTAAAATTAAAGAGGATGAAATTGCACTTAACATGCCTTCAAATACACCTGAACAGTGCCACAACAATATGGTCTTAAAATTAAAGAGGATGAAATTGCACTTAACATGCCTTCAAATACACCTGAACAGTGCCACAACAATATGGTCTTAAAATTAAAGAGGATGAAATTGCACTTAACATGCCTTCAAATACACCTGAACAGTGCCACAACAATATGGTCTTAAAATTAAAGAGGATGAAATTGCACTTAACATGCCTTCAAATACACCTGAACAGTGCCACAACAATATGGTCTTAAAATTAAAGAGGATGAAATTGCACTTAACATGCCTTCAAATACACCTGAACAGTGCCACAACAATATGGTCTTAAAATTAAAGAGGATGAAATTGCACTTAACATGCCTTCAAATACACCTGAACAGTGCCACAACAATAAGGTCTTAAAATTAAAGAGGATGAAATTGCACTTAACATGCCTTCAAATACACCTGAACAGTGCCACAACAATAAGGTCTTAAAATTAAAGAGGATGAAATTGCACTTAACATGCCTTCAAATACACCTGAACAGTGCCACAACAATATGGTCTTAAAATTAAAGAGGATGAAATTGCACTTAACATGCCTTCAAATACACCTGAACAGTGCCACAACAATATGGTCTTAAAATTAAAGAGGATGAAATTGCACTTAACATGCCTTCAAATACACCTGAACAGTGCTACCATTCTCTCTACATTTTACTCACTTAGTGTGAAACCTGTGCCTGTTTGGATGAACACAAAGCTGATATTCTGGCAGGAATTGAAGAAAGACACACACGAAGCTCTTCCTCAACAGCTCTCAGTCTCTCTCTGTTTTTAGTTTTTATGGCAGTTAGGCTGGAGAAGCTCACTTCACACAGATATGTTGTGGAAAATGGGAGCAATGTCAAAATAGCTTTGTTTGCCAGAAAGGGGAACTCCTTGGCAGCAGTCAACCAAAAACTGTCCAAAGGAAGATCAGCAAAGCTCAGCTTTAAACCACGATTTTGTCTCAGTTCAGTTAGTTCTTCCTGCTCCTGTAAAGTCATGTTCCTGCCAACAACTGCTGAGCTGTATGGGTCCCTAACAAAGTCATAGCATACCTGAACGGATGACTCAAAAGAGATGTAAGCCTCGCTGTACAGTCTCACGTTCACGGATTCTGCCTTCTTCTGATTTCCACTTGAGCCTTCATCTGGGTCCGAATTTTGTCCAGGGACCAGACCGGATTTAGTATTTTTTCTTTTGAAAAAGTTTTCCATCGCTGCCTGTTTGTTTGAGAAGGTCCTCGCTGTTTGTTTTGCTCACTGCTACACGTCACGTTCATGCGCCGCTACTTCTCTTGTTTTAATGTGCGACGCTATGCTCCATACTGCCACCTATCGCGCGATAAGGAAATTACACCAGTTAATAAAAATTTCATAATTTACTAATTTTACACAGCACACCAGACGATCTCACGCGGCACACTGCTGTTCCGCGGCACAGTGGTTGAAAAACACTGCTCTGGACAGATTAATTTTGTTGAAACGTTTAGTCTTTCATCCAAAAAACTTCATCAGGCCGAGAACCACTTTGGCTATGACTGCCTCAAACAATTTGGTGGGGGTGAGGGCGGACTCCAGTAACCATCTTATCAACATCAAACTGGTTGACCCATTATGTGAATGTGCTATTTGTGGGACTGAGTTTGTTGCGGCTCCTCAGACTGATGAAGTCCTTTGGGTGAAAGTCGAGATGTTTTAACACAAAGAAACCATCTAGAGAGGACCTGACTTAACTTTGTTGGAATTAACTTCATTGTTTCACTCTATTAAGACTGGTTTTACAATTGGGCACATCAGGAAACTACACGCACAACCACACCACGTTGACCAGAACATGCCTAGTTTGTGTTAATCTGAAAAATATTTGATATCTAAAAAATGCATCATCATACTTGGTGCAACATCTAGAAATTGTTTGTGATACTTTATCTGTGGGGTTTGTGTGCTTGTTAAAAACTGACATTAGTTTAAAGTTCTGCAATTACCTAACTTTTCATTCATTCAACCTTTATTTAGTCAGGTAAATCTTATTGAGCCTCGTGGGCTCATTTACGAAAGCGACCTGCTAAAACTAAAGAACGATGAACAGCAATGGAAGAATTTCCTTAAACAATAAACAATAGAAAAACAAAAGAGAAAAAAACAAAAGAGAGAAATAAGAAAAAAACAAAAGAGAGAAATAAGAAAAAAACAACAGAGAAATAAGAAAAACAAACAAAAGAGAGAAATAATAAAGTAATAAAGTCCTTATGTAATCATGAAATTCATGTTGTTTAAACTGCAACCCCTCTGAATCCAAATAATAATAAAAATATATATAAACTGTAAAAATGTGAAAAATCGTGAAAGTTTTTGCCCTAAACGATTGGTGTTTATGCTGTTAGTAGATACCATTTGTTACATATGTTAACTTCCTCATGTTACAAAATGTATTCAAATTAACAAGTTTGACTGAGTGTGGGCATATGTTGTGTACATCAACATGTTGTAGGCTCAGTTTTATGTTGACGGGATATACTGATTTGCATGTTGTTGCTGTTGTTGTTTTGTTTTGTTTTTCAGTTGGCAGCTTCTTGCTGTTGTCTGTCCCTGTGGTTTTTGTCCAACTGATTCATGTTTATTACTGAAGCAAACATCTCCTGAGTGCTGTTTGAATGCCTAGCATCTGGCATTTCCAAGGTGCTGATGTGCTACTGTGAACTGCTATCATCAAAAACTTCTTGTTAGCAAATTATGGAATGTTTAGGGATTGCCCTACTTGATGAGCTTTTAACAGTGTTTTTCTTCATTACAAAAGTAATAGGGGGAAATGCTTCCAGCGTTCATTCCCACTGCATTGCCCCGCAACTCAGAGTCTCTTTGAGGAGCACAAACAACAAGCACAGGCTCAAAGGATAGCTCAAACTGCTGCTGCACATTTTGCACAATTTTTTTCTGCAAAGGTGGATGGTGCAATTACGTTGCACAAGCACAGTTCCTGTAGAAACTTTGACGGGGACAGCCACGTTGCGGCCATTTAAAATGTTTGATTTGGCAGTAGCCTACTATGTATAGGGGTTTGATTTCAGCTACCACTATACAAAATTTCAGCTCAACATGGCAAAAAAAATCAATGAGTTATAGTTATTTATTTATTTAAAGCTATGGTGGCCATCTTGGATAGTTGTTTTGGATTGAGTATGTGAAGGAGAATGTTCTCAGCTATAACCTCACCAAATTTCAGCTGTGTGTGTATAAAAATAGCTGAGTTAAAGACATTTAAATTTAGCTTTTGTGGCCATTTTGGATTTTTTAATTTGATTTCAGTATTTATTGTGCATTGCTCTCAGTTGCCACCACACCAAATTTCAGTGTAAGATCTCTAAAATTAGCTGATTTATAGTATTTTTCCTTTTTAGCTCAGGCAGCCATCTAGGATTTTTTGATTTGCAACCGGAGTCTAGTAGGTATGTCCTCAGCTAACAATACACAAAATTTAAGCTGAATAGCTCTAATTTGAAATTAGCTTTGATGGCCATCTTAATTTTTTAGATTTGATTCTAGTGTGAAAGCATCACTGTCATGTACCGCCACACCAGATTTAAGCTCTGTATTATTTTTTTAAATAGCTGAGTTATTGTGTTTTTTTTTCTCTTTTAGCTAAGGAGGCCATCTTGGATATTGGATTTGCATTAGGAATATATAACAACTCACTCTCAGCTACGACCATACCAGGTTTCAGCACAATATCTCTCAGAAGGACTGAGTTATAGTCAATTTTGTGTTTTCTGAGGTAGCTGTAGCAGCCATCTTGAACCAAAATGGCTCCAAAAGTTAATCAATGTTTTGTTCAGAGACCTCTTTATGCTTAGTCATGTGACCTCACTGTTGCAGTTAGAAACTGTGAAGAGGTCCATCAGGCTTTTTCAATGAGGAAAAGTGCATTGTGGTTTGCAAAGTACGTAACTCAAAATGTCAATAAAAGTAATAGCACACATCACGGTGCCGAGCTGGTCGTTATGATATAACATTTTTGGGGGGGACACTTTGCGTTTTGATCGCATTAAAGTCGAAGGAAGAGCAAGACCCTTTTCAGGTGGATAATAGTAAGTGGCTGCCTCAAGGCAGTCCACAATGATTTTTTTTTCTCTCCCTCTCAATTTATGATTGTAAAAGCTGACATTCATATTTAAATTTAAAAGGCAATTACAGGCAACATGGCAGAAGAACCTTCATCCAAACATTTACAGGTCTTATAGTTTTTTTTGTTTGTTTTATTATGGTGACTGTGATGCAGTTTTACCTTTCTTCTGTAATACACACACACATACCTACAGATTTTCTCTCCTGATGGGAGGGGTCATGCTGAATGATAGATGAGTCTTTCAAACTGGCTGGCTAAATTTAGAGCTCGACTTCACCAACTGACTCCAAATGGCTTGATGGACACACACACACACACACACACACACACACACACACACACACACACACACACACTTACACTGACATGGCTCTCTCTCACACAGGTTTTATAAAGCATCCTTCAACGACCATGCAGACTTTTGCCTCTTACAGTTTCAATCCCGAATGTTGTTTGGTTCCCACTTTTGCCCCCTCCTGCATACACAATTGTATGTGTAATTTTACTTTACACATTTCTGAGGCATTAATAAAAAAGACCTATTTTCTGTGTGTATTTCTTGAAGCCATTATCATAATCTGGGCTTGGGACTAAAATCTCACTGTTGATTCTGCTTCTGACTCACAGCTTTATTCACAAACACTGTGACGGATGTCCAGCTGCATCTTAAGAGCAAGGGAAGTCTAACAACACAGAATGACACTCAACCTGTAAAATTGCATCAAATGAAGCATGCAATTCCTTCATCAAAATCTCCTCTGAAACGCAGCTGTCACCGCTGTCTCCATCCTCTTCTGGACACTTTGCAGCACATTCAAGTTTAAAGTGTGAATTACTTTTTAAAGAAAAATTCCTAGATTTTTTTTTTTATTGTTGGCTAGTCGCCACGTAGATGGCCTTTTTTGTATTCAAGTGAAGAGTCTTATTGACAGGAAGAATCAATGACCATGAAGAGATGAGGAGGCAGAGACAAAAAACAAAAGGGAAAGAAAATGTTGGTGGATGAGAGCAATATGTCATTTTGAAAAGATGAAAAAGAAAAAAATATATATTTATAACAAAGATGGAAAGACAATTCTAAAAGGAAAGCAAGTATCAGACATGGCCCATAAAATTAGACACGATACTCTGATGTCTCCCCATTGCTGAGGAATTTAAATGGTGGATGTTTGTAGTTTTCAAGTGTTTTGCTGGACTGGTATGGAACAGGAACAGGAAATGCAAGAAAACCTTAATGTTTTTGGGGCAAGATACTCAAGCGGGTTGGGTTAAACAGTGCAGAAGAACAGAAGTACCGTAAATTCCAGACTATAGTTTGCAGTTTTTTTGCCTAATTTGCATGCCCTGCGATCTATAGAGAGGTGAGACCTGTTTATGGATTTTTTCCCATATTTTTAGACCAATTTTTGGCTCAGATATGACCGTTTTTCATTTTGGCAAAAGATGGTGCAGTACCACTTTTGTCCGCTAGGGTACACCGACCGGCCCCACCTCATGGGTCCGAAGGCAGCCTTCTCTGGTCGGACTGACTCTGTCGCTGCCCGGCCTCCTGCTCTGGAGCTATGACTTCTGTTAGCTCAGTGTTTGTTAGCAAAAACGGTTACTGTTTATCTAAATAACTCATGAACTATAGGACAGATTTTTATGAAACTTACAGAATGTAATTACTTGGTGGTCATTTACAAACTGTCAGTGCTGGGTAGCGCTAATCCAAAAATTAGTTCCGCTATTTCTAAAGCGCTTATTAATTAATTTAGGTCCGCAATTTCAATAGCGCTTATGTATTAGCAAAGCTAGCGGAAGCTAATGCTAATGCGCTAACGTGCAAATGGCGAACTACTTTTTTTAAATCCAGCAGATTTGACCATTTCGTGAAACGGTTAAGCTAAGAAAAACCTTGTGCTATAAAGTCAGCTAAGAAATATATTTTTTCTCAGCAAAGAAATAATTGTTTTTACCGTGTTTTGTTGTAAAGTCCTTTGCTTCTGTGGCCGTCGCCATTTTGAACAGGGCAAATGAGGCGCTGACGCGTCGCGTAGGCCGCTGAGAAACATCCATAAGTTCACCCTCCATGTTAAAAACTCTTCGTCTGACTCTTCGAAAACAAGCAATAAGGCTGCAGAGTAACACACTGGCTGCTAACTGCTATAGAGAGAGCACTCTCTCTAGCCCCCCTTAGGGCGGGGACCGCTTTTTTCACGGACCACATCTGGCGCTGACAGGATATGGTTTGTGAGCAATCGTCCGGTTGATTTAAGAGCCTGTAAATAAGATTTTTCGTTTTTACTGATAGATAATTAGTTATTAGCGGTACTACATTTTAAATAAAAATAGCGCAAATCCGCTTATGAATTATACAAGTTGGTCAATCCGCTATAGCGCTAACAAATTGTTTAGGTCCGCTATCAGCGGATTAGCGCTTTAGCGCTCCCTGGCGGTCTGGTGCCCACCTTTGCAAACTATTAGCTGCAGGAGATGTTTAGAGCTAAAAAAAGCTATCTTTTAGCATGGTTCTTTGTTGTTAGCGGTTAGCTTACTGTAAACGGATACTATTTAGACGAATAACTCATGATCTACAGGACCGATTTTTATGAAGCTTACAGAGTTTAATTACTTGGTGGTCATTTACAAACTGTGACCTGTGTGAGACATTTGAGCTAAAATTCGATTTATTTATAATTTATTTTCACAGTGCACGCGATGTTTTGGAAGAAGTCAAAGCGAAACAATTTAAATCCAGCAGATTTGACCATTTTGTGAATTTATTAAGGAACAGTTAAGCTCAGGAACCCTTGTGCTATAATGTCAGCTAAGAAATGTTTTTTTTTTTCTTTCAGCAAACAAATATTTGTTTTTACCGTGTTAATCTTGTAAAGTCCTTCCGTGCATGCTTCTGTGGCCGCCATTTTCAGCAGGGCAAATGAGGCGCTGACGCGTAGCGGTGACGCATAATATATGCGACCTAAATAAAGGTGCAATCTTTTTATGGATTTTTCCAATTTATTCCCAATAATTGGACAAAGCGATCTATATAACGGAGCAACCTTTCAGGCGGAAAATACGGTAGTTGTTTGTTTTGTTTTATTTCTTGTCTGAGGTGGTGTAGAGTGACTAATCCTGTTTAACGGTGGGAACAAATTTACCCACCACCAGGTTCAAGGGTGGAGCCAGGGTGTGGCTAATGGTGGCCTTGGCCACTATAGTTAATTATTTGACCATCCCACCCTCCACGCCATTCATTTGAGAAACATATTTTTAAGCATAAAATCATTGAAAACTCAAGCAGATCAATCCAGGCAATGTGGACTGAACTAATAACATATTCTGGACTTTTTCTTTAAAACCAATCTTTCTCTATTTAATTAAACGATCAGTAATCTAACCTCGGTTGTTTTGCTGCCTCTGGGTGGGGCGGTGCTCCCGCAGTTGGCGTCGGCCTTGTGGACTGTTGGGACCGAGAGCCCTGTTTCGCTCTCCGGAGGTTGGATCCGAAGCTTACCGGCCACCGTCCGGAGGCTGTTCGAGGGGGGCTCTGGACGAGCGCAGGCTGTCATTCGGCAGGGTTGTGAATCGACAGCATTGGACCATTTTCAGAGTTGGAGCGACGTGGGAGTTCCCGCAGTCGGCGTCTGCCTTGTTGACTGTTGGGACTGAGAGGCCTGTTTCGCTCTCTGGAGGTTGGATCCGAGGCTTACCGGCCACCGTCCGGGGGCTGTTCGAGGGGGGCTCTGGACAAGCGCAGGCTGTCGTTCGGCGGAGTTGAAAATCTGCGGCGTTAGAGCGGCGTGAGGTGGCTGTTGTCGGCGGATGATGCAGTGGGGCGCTGACTTTTCTCCACCTTCTATCTGCGGGAGCAGCTGCTGCTGAGGAAGACCTCGGTCGGCAGTGGAGGAGGTCTGTTTCTTCTCCTTTCAGACCAGCTTTGCTGGTAATGTGGGTCGATGACCAGGCCTAGTCACTCATAAATTTCTTTGTGGAAAATTGACATAGGGAGTCGACTCTTAGTGAAGATGGCAAATAAATCCAAAAGGGACAAACAAGCTCTGAGTGAGCAAAACTCTGATGATGTTGAAGAAATTAAGAGATCGTTAAACTTCATGAGTTCTGAACTTGTGAAAATAACATCTCAACAAAAGCAACTTATGGGCTTGTTTGATGAGATTAA
>JBBPBX010005476.1:0-22372 GCA_038048925.1 Garcialebias charrua | reverse complement strand
GATTAAAAAACAGGACGGCTCACTACCTGAAATAATAAGAGAATTAAATGACTTGGAGAAGTTTGGAAGAACTTAGAACCTTTATAAGAACATTATCTACATAATGAAATTCTCAACAACATTCATATAACAAAAAATCTGATGGTCAAATACTTTAAATGACAATGATGGGCGAAGAATCAGAATTCAAAATATATAATATTGAAGATGAAATTGTAAACAATTTACTTCCTGTTACAAGAGAAAGTAAATACTATAATGACGAACAGTTTAACGCAATTAAGGTTTCAGATGGTGGTCTCTCGATAATCCATTTCAATTGCAGAAGTATAAATGCAAATCTATCAAATATAACAGATTTTCTGAAGCAATTAAACAAAAAGTTTACAATAATAGCATTATCCGAAACATGGCTAAATGATGAAAACATAAACAATGCTTACATAGAAGGATATGACCTTTATCATGTGAACAGAAATAAAAAGAAAAAAAGGTGGAGGAGTTGCTCTATTCATTAATAGTGAAATAAAATGTAAATTAATTAGTGACATGGCCATAGTGGTAGACAATTCAATGGAAATGATAACAATAGAAATAGTAAATAGAAAAGACAAAAACATCATGATAAGCTGTGCATATCAATCTCCTGGATCAAATATGGAGTTGTTCTCTGATAAAATCCTGGAGTTATTAGAAAAGAGCAGAAACAAAACAATTTTCTTGTGTGGTGACTTCAAAATTGACCTGGGAAATCAGACTGATTCAAACAATATTAACACATTCACACATGCAATGTACAGTTTAAATTTATTTCCATTGATATCAAATCCAACCAGAATAACAACACATAGCTCCACAATAATTGATAATATTTTCACAAACTTAACAAATGAGAATATAAAAAGTGGTATTTTGATTGCCGATTTGAGTGATCATTTACCAATTTTCACAATTTATAATATAGAAAATAGCATTACACAGACAACTAAAAAAAAACAAAAAAAAAAACAAGAAATATAGTAATAAACACGTCACAAAAGGAATTAGATAAATTAAAAGATGACCTAAGCAAACAAAACTGGAATGATGTTTACGTGACTGATGTAAACAAATCTTATGATGAGTTTATGAATATCTTGGATGTCTTGTACAAAAAAAATTGTGTGCAAAAACACAATATGAGAGTATGTTCCATTGATCAACCATGGATGACAACAGGTTTAAGAAATGCATGCAAGAAAAAAAACTATCTGTATTCTTGTTTCTTGAAATGCAGAACTCCCGAGGCGGAGATTAAATATAAAAAATACAAGAACAAATTAACAGGAATTATAAAAAGACAAAAGAGAGAATTTTATAGTGATTTATTACATAAAACAAATGGTGATATGAAGGGAACCTGGAGAGTTTTGAACAGTGTTTTGAAAAATCCCCCCAAAAAACGAGCTTATCACAGTTTTTCATGAAAGACAATGAAGAAACGCAAGATGAAAATGAAATTGTAAATGAATTTAATACCCATTTTGTGAATATAGGGCCAAATCTTGCAAATGAAATCCCAAGTGTTGATGGAAATGTGAACTATTTGATTGAAGACTGTGGAGATACTATGATTTTACAAGAAATTGACAATAAGGAAATAATTTTGATAGTTGAATAATTTGCAGACAAGAGATCTAGGGATTGGGTTGATATGGTCAAAGTCAACTTTATTGTCAGAACCGCAATATGTACAGGACATACACAGAATTGAAATTGCGTTTCTCTCAGTCCCTCGGTGCAACAGTAACCGTTTAAACATTGAAACACTGAAACATATAATAATAGACATAAGCATAAAATAGTAAAGCTGTAACACTGTCCTGAGTTTTTGCATAGTGGTACAAGAGTATGAAAATTTACACCAACTCTAAAACTAAAACACTAAACATTTAATGAACATAATACTGTCCTGAGTTTTTGCATACTAGTATAGAAAAAAGTATAAAAAGTACAACTATAAAATAAACTAAAGGTTCTAGCATTGACATTTGCAAAGTGGCAAAGCAGCATATGAGTTAATGTACACAGTATATGTATGAGGTAGTAGTTGATGTTGTTATAGAGGCAAAGTGGCATATGCAGTAAGGCACATTGGGCATCCTTAAATAAGGCTGGTCAGAGAATACTGTATATGTATCAGCAGTAGTGTAGATATAAAAGTAGTGTAAATGTAAACAGTAGTAATAAATGTAAGCAGTAGTAATAAATGTAAACAGTATTAATAAATGCAAACATTGAATGTAACCAGTAGTATGTAAACAGAGAATGTAAACAGTAGTATGACTATAGGCAGTAATGTAATACAAACATTAGTGCAAATATGAGAAGTAGTGCAAACTGAATGAGCACATGACCGAGAGTTTAGTGAATAACCCGTTTGATGACACAGAGTCCAGTGTTAAAATCTTTGTGTTGAGTGGTAATGTGTGAGAAAGTTTTTTGTGTTAAGGCAGTTCAAATGGGAGGGGAGGCAGAGCAGGCAGAGTGTTTAGCATTCTGACTGCCTGATGAACAGAGCTGTCTCTCAGTCTACTGGTTCGAGCCTGGAGACTCCTCAGTCTCCTCCCTGATGGCAGCAGTCTAAAGCGGCTGTGTAGTGGGTGTGTGGGATCACCTGCCATGCAGTGGGCTTTCCGAGTGAGGCGTTTGCTGTGTAAGTCCTGCAGTGAGGGCAAGGAGGTGCCGACGATCTTCTCAGCTGCTTTCACGATGCGCTGGAGGCTCTTGCGGCATGATGCAGTGCATGCACCAAACCACACCGTGATGCAGCTGGTCAGGACACTTTCTATGGCACCCCTGTAGAAGGTGCACATGATGGGGGTTGAAGCTCCAGCCCTTTTCAGCTTGCGGAGAAAGTAGAGGCGCTGGTGAGCCTTCTTGGCCAGTGCTGCAGTGTTCCTGCTCCAGGACAGGTCCTTTGAGACGTGCACTCCCAGGAACTTGGTGCTGTCCACTCTCTCCACTGCGGTGCTGTTGATGGTCAGAGGGGCATGTTGTGCATCCCTCTTCCTGAAGTCCACGACAATCTCCTTTGTCTTCTCCACGTTGAGAGTGAGATTGTTGTGTCCGCACCACAAGGCCAAGCGGCTCACCTCGTTCCTGTAGTCCGTCTCATCGTTGTTGCTGATGAGACCTACCACTGTTGTGTCGTCCGCAAACTTGATGAAGTGGTTGGAGCTGTACGATGGTGTGCAGTCGTGTGTTAGCAGGGTGAATAGAAGGGGGCTCAGCACACATCCTTGTGGGGCCCCTGTGTTCAATGTGATGGTGCTAGATGTGTTACTCCCGATCCGTACTGTCTGTGGTCTCCCGGTCAGGAAGTCTAGCAGCCAGTTACACATTGAGGTGTTCAGCCCCAGACTGTCCAGTTTATGGATGAGCTGTTGGGGGATGATGGTGTTGAATGCCGAGCTGAAGTCGATGAACAGCATTCTAACATAAGAGTCCTTCGTGTCCAGATGTGTGAGAGCTGTGTGGAGGGCAGAGGAGATGGCATCGTCGGTTGAGCGATTAGGTCGGTATGCAAATTGGAAGGGATCCAGGGAGGCAGGGAGGACAGATGTGATGCTTTTCATGACTAGCCGTTCAAAGCACTTCATCAGGATGGGGGTGAGTGCTACTGGGCGATAGTCATTGAGACATGCGGGCGTTGCCTTCTTTGGGACAGGGATGATGGTGGTGGCTTTGAAACAGGTGGGGACGATGGCCTGGCTCAGTGAGATGTTAAAGATGTCCGTGAAGACCGCTGCGAGTTCCCCTGCACAGTCCTTCAGCACACGACCAGGTATGTTGTCAGGACCAGAGGCCTTCCGGGCATTAATCTTGATGAATGATCGCCTTACGCTGTCTGAGGACAGCGCCAGCACCTGGCCATCAGGAGAGGGGGGGAATTTATGTGCAGGTGTGCTGTTACTTGCCTCAAACCGAGCGAAGAACTCATTCAGTTCATTCAGCGTAGAGGTTGAGCTGTCACAGGTCTGGGGGGGGGGTTGTAGTCTGTGATGGTCTGTATTCCCTGCCACAGACTGCGTGTATCCTTGCTGTCCTTGAAACGGTGAGCTATTTTCCTGGAATACTGCTCCTTGGCCTCTCTGATGCCTCGATCCAGGTTCTTTCTGGCTGCCTTCAGGCCCACCTGATCTCCCGCTTTGAAGGCAGCATTCCTGGCTTTCAGGAGTCTGTGAACCTCAGCTGTCAGCCATGGCTTCTGATTAGCCCGAACAGTGATGGTTTTGAGGTTGGTAACATCATCAATGCACTTGGTGATGTATGAACATACAGTGTCTGAGTACTCCTGGAGATAGGGTTGGACGATATGGCCAAAATTTTTATCACGATATAGTTCTTAATTTCGGTCGATATCGATATAATTCGATATCGATATAAACAATATAAAAGCCACAAAAAAAAACTATAAACTATACAAATAAATTAATGTTCTCCTTGTATTTGTATTTAGCCTCCAAAAAGATGGAAATCACCATCAAATAAACATAAACTTCTCAACCCAATAATTCTCAGTCGGGTCATCTGGACAGTTTATTTTTTATAGAAACGTTTCACCCTCCATCCTCCATCCAATTTCTATAAAAAGAAACTGTCCAGATGACCCGACTGAAAATTATTGGATTTGGTACGTGGATTATTGAGCATGAACTTTCTTGCCATAAAATTCTCAACTGTGTCAATATTAATAGTTTTAACTTTAAACATCTTTAAAATTTACAGCATTGAAATTCATAGTTAATTAAATAAAACTTTTGGGTGTTGTTATTTATAAGAAGCTGACATAGAAATCTCATGGAAATTACTTAAGAATAAAAATAACAAAATCAATTGCATTACTGTATAAAGTAAAATAGTTTTTGAATGACAAAGTTTTGAATATATTGAATAATGTAATGATTGTTCCATATTTAATCTGTTGTATTGAAGTTTGGGGAAAAGCATGTAAAACTATTACAAACCCTGTTTTTTTTTTGTTTTGTTTTTAAAGAGCTACAAGAATTATTAGTAGGAAGTGCTATGGTCACCCAACAAATATTTCATCAGTTTAAATTATTAAAATTTTATGATTTGGTTGAACATAGTATTTTACAAGTCATGTATAAAACTGAAAAAAATTACCCCCCAAATATTCAATTAAAATTTGTTTAAAGTTATTAAACCCTGAAGGGAATGTAAATGTTTGTAAAACCTCCATTTAGGACTAGTTTGAAGGAGCTGAGTTGTAAATCAGGAAACAGGATTGTGTTGACTTGATATCACCATAAACATTTCTAAAACTATTTATATGTTTTAAAATATGATTAAATCAAAGTTGTTGGGAAGGTGTGGTGCAGGTGAAGTGAAGGTTGTTGTTTGTTTGTAGTTATTTTGTATTTTTTAAACAAGGGGCAGATATTAAAACACTATTTTCGTCTTTCTGCACATTTTCATTCAGTGTTTTTTCTTCTTCTGATGAATTTGTTTTATTTTGAATAAAAAAACATGCAGTGCTGGGGCTGTTTGTTTACGTTGTAGTTTCAGGGAAACGTTGGCTCAAACTTTATTGTTCTTCATCTTCTGACTCTCATATTATATCGAGTGGAAACTCTTCAGATTAAACAAGTTAGATGTTCCCACCGCTAGTTAGAACGACTTTGTCACGTTTTGCAAAATAAAGAAACCGAGTAAGACTCGCTGCAGATGAGACCTGCAGTTTAACAAAACCGAACTACGTCCACACCGACGAATTAGTCTTTCCTCTCATCAGTGATGTCGTCTGCTTTCTCTTCGCTTGTGAAACTTTGTTCAGTCACATTCTGACGGTCATGAGCACTCGTTTGACTCGTTTTGAAGCGAAAACTTAACGCGCTTTGGAGACTAGCTTAGCTTTTAGCCTGCTACCGCTAACGCCTGCTGCTGGACTGAGCGCTGCGTAACAACGACGTCACCACGCACGTTTTGTGTCACAGCTTTTTCTGTCCGGGCGGGTTGTTGAAGCAGCCGCTCCAACCCGAACAGAAACAGAAAAACGTTGTAAAATCCTATCGAAATATCGAAAATATGCTTAAACTTCATATCATCGTTATTGAATAAAAGTATATCGCGATATTTATCGTTATTGAATTATCTCCAGCACTCCTGGAGACATGTGTTGTTGTTTGTGGTAGCAGCTTCTTTGAACATACCCCAATCTGTGGTGTCAAAACAGTCCTGGAGTGCCTCTGAAGACCCCTCTGGCCACACTCGTATCTGCTTGCGGACTGGTTTTGTGACTTTCACCAGCGGCCTGTATGCTGGCTTTAGCATAACACAGATATGGTCAGAAGCACCAATGTGGGGGAGGGGGAGGGCTCTGTAGGCATTTTTCATGGTGGTGTAAACTTGGTCCAGTGTGTTGTTTCCTCTTGTTGCAAAGTTTATGTTTCTGTATGTTTTTGGAAATACACTCTTTAAATCTGCATGGTTGAAATCACCAGCCGTGATGAGAAAAGCATCAGGATGGGCTGTTTGTTGCTCACTGATGTGCAGATATAGTTCATTCAAAGCCTCACTTCTAACTTTGCTGTTGGAGCTTGGAGGAATATATACAGCAACAATCAAAACAGCTGTAAACTCCCTCGGTAAATAGAACGGTCTGCATTTAATAGTCATGAACTCCACTAAATGTGAGCAGTGTTTGTAGACCACAGCAGCATCCAGGCACCATGCTTTGTTGATGTAAACACAGAGCCCCCCTCCGCGTGTCTTACCTCCCTCGAGGGTTCGGTCCGCTCTGTAGCATGTTAGCTGCTCCAGCTGAACAGCATGGTCCGGAACGTTGTTGTTGAGCCACGTTTCCGTGAATACAAACACACAGCAGTCTCTCACAGTCTTTTGTGTCGTTCGTAGCAGGCGTATATAATCCAGTTTATTGTCCAAGGAGCGCACGTTAGCCAAAACCATGGATGGGATCGCCGGTTTGTGTGGGCTAGCTGCTAGCCTAGCTCTGACACCTCCGCGTTTACCCCGCTTCTGTTTTCTGTCACTCCGCTTGTGGCGTTTCCACTGCGGGCGCGATGACGGGAGGCTCAGGGCTGGCTTCCGCTTACTGTCCAGCCGCTTGTGGCGCTTCCACGGCGGGCGCGAAGAAGGGAGGCTCAGGGCTGGCTTCCAGAGCAGGCCGCAGTCACGAAGCTCATTTAGCTTCGGTTCGAGCTCACGTAGTTTCTCCTGGAGGTCACTGTTTATTCCCAAATGAGCGGTTTTTCCGACATCAAGCAGGAACTCACGGCTATACTTGCGTTCTTGAACACGTAAACATGACGAAGACGTGCCGGCACATTGCGGCATGCAGGACAAAGAAGACGAAAACACTGTGTTGTCGGGAGAGAGAGAAGCCGCAGCCTTTGCACGCGCCGCCATCTTGAAATCAAAATGAAGGCTTTCACAGCTTGATACTTGCAGCCAAGATATAGTTTACCCTAGGAGATATTTATCAGTACAACAGTAAACAATCATAAAAAGCACATTAATTAAAAATTACAAGAAAACTGTATAAAAAAACAAACATAAACAGGTACCTTATAAAGCAATGTAAAATACTAAAAACAGGAACATGTCTGTGTTGTTTATGCCATGAACTTAGCAGATGTAAAGCTATTTAATATTTTATTTAATTCATTTATTCATTCATTTAAAAGAGACAAACTAAAACAAATTCATCAAAAAGAAAACATTGAATGAAAAGAGTGCAGAAAGAAGAAAAAAACATTATCACCCCCTTATTTAAAAGAATATATAAAATAACGTTAAACAAACAATCAAAAAAGGTGTTCAATACAGAAACAACTGGACTTTATTTGGAACAGAAGATGTTTTGCTTCCCATCCGGGGAGCTTTATCAATTCAATGAGGAGAAAGTGAGAGAGAGTAAAGTTATAAGCAGGCTAAGCCACTGACACTGACACTGTATTGAACGCCTTTTTTGATTTATCATGTCCTGGACGACTGAGAATCTTCACCAGCAAACAAACAATCACTTTAATGAATCACTTTAATTGCCACTTTAAAGCTAGGAATAAAATAAAACACGTTTTGTGTTAGCAGAAGTTAATTGTAACTTTGAAACTTATCCAACATTAATAAAACTTACCTCAAGTTGCCTTTTTGGACATGCATGCATATATGTGTACACATTGTACTTGAGAGGAGATTATTACAGCCTCATATAAAATCAATGATGATGATCGGAACTGGATTGATATCGGCCGATATCCAGATTTAAGTATCGGGATCAGATCGGAAGTTTAAAAAATGTGGATCGGTGCATCCCTAGTTTATTTGTCATATGTAGATCAACACAAGGTCAACAATGCAATGAAATGCTCAGGACGAGGAAAAGCGCCTCGACTCTAAAAAAAAAAGAAAGAAAAAAAGAAAGAAAGAAGGTGCCAAAAGGGAAAAAGAAAAGCATCTACAGCAGTATGGTCCTATTAGCAGAGTGGTTCTGTTGGCAGTGAGGTTCTGTTAGCAACATGGTCCCGTTAGCACCATGGTACTGTTAGCAGTGTGGCTTGGTTAGTGGCATGGTCTTGTTAGCAGTGTTAGCAGGTCCCGTTAGCCGCATGATGATAATAACCAATGCAGCAACTGCCCTCAATGACTGCCCTCCATAACTGTGTCCAGCAGACAGAGACCATTCAAGGTTTCCCTGTGTAACTGAACTCTTCTGTAGAGTTCAGTCCGTGCAGGCAAATGGAGGTTTTAATGCCATTCAAAAAGTATGTTTCTAATCATACAGTTGTTTGGCTTCACCTTTTGAATAGGGGTTCATTTCAAATGGTGCTGTTTGTGCGCTCTGTCCATGACTACATATTAACATTGAAATGATGTGGATTTTAATATCAAGCCAGATAAAATGTGTCACAATGACCTAATAGCAGAGCAGGCAAAACATAAATTACATCATATAATTAAATGACAGCAATTTTGTCATAATTACTGTACAAAAATACAATAACACCACAATTGGTTGTGGAGCTTAATGGAACAGCTGCAAAATTAGCTTAGACTTTTTTTTTTATTTTTTGTTGCCTTTTCTACCAATAAATAGTCCCATTTTTTGTGTTCCCTTCAGTCTGTGAGCAAAGTAGCTTCCTCAAAAGCAACAATAGTGGGGAAAAATATTCGAAAACATTGTAGTGTTATCAAAGTTGTTCCATCAATTAGAGTTTCACCCATGTCTCAAACAATGTTTGCCATTGTTTGCCATTTGCAATAGTTTTATTTAGGACATTGTTTTATTTTACAACTCAAGACTAAACCTTTCTATCTACAGATTGCTCTATCATTTTTGGACACAACTGTAAAAAGTGTAGATGGTATAACCAACCACTGCCTGAATAAAAACATTGTGTTGTGTACAGATGTTTGACTTTACATCTAAATTTACCTTTGCTATCTTCAAAAGCTGCTAAACAGTCTTTCATTGTTCTTGAGCAAAAGACAGTGACAAAAAGCTCTATTCAATAGCTTTAAATTGTAAGGATTGTGCAAAATAAAAACAAATAATAGCAAAAATAACAATAAAATGTATATGATGAAATAATATTCAGGTCAAAAGCATAAAATAAGATGAAAATCTCTACCAGGCAACTAATTTAGACCAAGATACACAGCAGTAAGAGCAGTAAAAGCACGTAATATTATATATTATTGGGTTTTATATTTATTTTATAATTATTTTGCAGGTTTTTGGAGTTCATTCTAAGATTAATTTGCCATACAGTTGCACGTAAACATAGAAAAAGTCTTTCTAACAAGGTTTTCACCAGCGAGAATAATGGAGCATTCTGTGATGTCAAGTCAAATACACGTAGTCAGAATAAACTTTCTGCAGATCAACTATACCTAAGTTTTTGAATACCTTCAGCCTTGACTACTTTTTGTAAAAGATAAAATTAGGCCAAATCGTTAACAAAAAAGTGCATTTATAAAACCGTGATCCTGATTCTGTAAGCACATTTTGACCTCCCTTACATCATCAATTGTTATAATTTATGCTTGTTCTATGAGTCATATTATTAAATTTATAACTTCAGAGAAAACTGTTTGTAATTTGGGTTTTCTTAATTCAGATGTATTGAATGGTCTTTTTGTCTCCTTTCTGTTTTTAGGGAATATTTTTGTAGTCAGCCTGGCAGTAGCAGACCTTGTGGTGGCCATCTACCCATACCCCTTGGTCCTCACTTCAATCTTCAACAATGGCTGGAACTTGGGTTACGCCCATTGCCAAATCAGTGGTTTCCTCATGGGCGTCAGTGTCATCGGCTCCATCTTCAACATCACTGGCATTGCCATAAATAGATACTGCTACATCTGCCACAGCCTCAAATATGACAAACTATATAGTGACAAAAACTCTGTCTGCTATGTGTTGTTGATATGGGCGCTGACTATAGTGGCCATCGTGCCCAACCTATTTGTGGGTTCCCTTCAGTACGACCCACGAGTTTACTCCTGCACTTTTGAGCAGTCGGCCAGCTCGGCGTACACAATTGCTGTTGTGTTTTTTCACTTCATTTTACCCATCATGATTGTCACCTACTGTTACCTGCGGATATGGATTTTGGTCATTCAGGTAAGAAGAAGAGTCAAGCCGGACAATCGACCCAAGCTGACACCACACGACGTTAGAAACTTTGTCACAATGTTTGTGGTGTTTGTGCTTTTTGCTGTTTGCTGGGCACCACTCAACTTCATTGGCCTGGCTGTAGCGATCAAACCAGAGGTAGTGGTTCCCCTCATACCAGAGTGGTTATTTGTGGCCAGCTACTTCATGGCCTACTTCAACAGCTGCCTTAATGCCATTGTGTATGGTGTGCTGAACCAGAACTTCCGACGGGAGTACAAGCGCATTGTGGTGTCGGTATGTACAGCTCGTATCTTCTTCCAGGACAGCTCCAATGACGCAGGGGAGAGGCTCAAAAGTAAACCGTCACCACTCATGACCAACAATAACCAGGTCAAGGTGGACTCTGTCTGAGGCTGAAATCAGAGACATGAACTCGTATTCAGTTTTTGAGGGTTACTACCATTTTTCTTTTTTTAAATGACATTACAAAAAAAAAAAAAGCCAAATACAAATATAAGCAGCTTCTGTCCTCTGAGCTGTCCAGACTGTTGTACTGTACGGTGCTATCTGACCTCTGAACAACCAGAAAACAAAACAAAAAAACAGATGATTACCGTATAATCCTCGTCTTTATTAAGCACTTTGTTTGACTCAGCAGTATATGTAGTAAAGTGAATATAAATTGTCTGTTTTGTTTTAATATTTACAGTGATGATATAAATGTATCATGCATTGTGTAAGTATATTTTTTGTATAATATGCCACACACACACACCCCACGAGTACTATGCAAAAGTCATCCCTCTTTACATTTTATTTCCAAGAAACCATGATCCATTTTTAGCAATATTTGTTTCGTAAACACCGGTGTATAATACGCACTTTTATTGCTCATTTGAATGTCCTGCGTATTATACACCGAAGCGTATTATCTACAGATTTTTTCCCATATTTTTAGACCCATTTTTGGCTCTGATTCGCTGTTTTTCATTTTGGCCTAAAAATGGTGCAGTACCAGTTTCGGCCGCTATGGGCGCTAATGCACCCTGTAGTCTGTTTACCTGCAGACTGTACCTGGAGGCGTATCCTGGCGCCATCTAGTGGCCATAAAAAAGACTGTCACGGCAGCGCGTATTATACACCGAAGCGTATTATCTACCGATTTTTCTGATTTATTTCCAAATATTGGCCAAAGTGTATTATACACCAGAGCGTATTATACACCGGTGTTTACGGTAATCTTTACAATGTTTTTTTCTTCTTCCATAATTTGGCTTTTATTTATTCATTTCTAGTTAAGTACTCAACTGTTTTCAGAGGAATTTGCTGTTAAAGTCATGTCAGTCAAGCCTATGAATCACTCTTATACTCAACAGTTTAACCAGTGTTGTCAAAATAAATTTTGAAAAATACAATTTTTAATTGGACTTTCAGACACATTGCTATGAGCAGCTCTTTATAGCAGTTTACTCAAATTTATTTAGATAAATCTATTTAAAAAACGGATAACACAGCTGGACCTAAAATATTGAAGCATCAATAAGTGCTATACAAATAAAGTTTATTATTTATTATTATTATAAGGCGATAAACAAAAAGGGGAAGTGATGGCACAGAGGTTAGAGAAGGTGAGCCTGTGGTGGGCAAAAAATGCCATTGACAAATAATTATGACAAAGCAAACCGATCTCAAATGAATAAAACAATCAGTTGTGTAAACTGTATTGTTATCCCCATAGTTATTAGGGTTATTAGAGAGGTTATTTACTTAAACAAGTAAAATTTGGGGCCACAAGCCTCTACCACTAGTATTTCGTGGGTCAGAAGCTGAAAAGTTTGGAAATCACTGAAATATTGCAAGATGTCCTAGTGCTTGGAAGCAATGGGAAAATAAGTTACGAGTGGTTTAAAACGTTTGCACAGTGCTGTATATAATAATTCCAATAAAAATGAAAGAACACTATTTTAGGTATACAAGTTTCTACCCAACTTTATTTAAAAAAAAAACACATTACAATGAGGTTAACCAGTTTTATTAGTCGCATTTGTGACACTGTTGATTCCAAGCAATGTGGGTTTCTGCTGTCTTCTATACAGCACCGTCCTTTTACGAGGTGGAAAACAAAAATAGTAAGAGGGATCTTTCCACCTACAAGCTCATCATACTGTATGCATGATATCAGAAATTGTTTATATACAAAATAAAATCTTATATTCATGAAGGGTGTTGGTTTAACTCTGTTGTTGTTTCTTATTTCATGCAATACTCATGCTCTTTTTAATCAGTTCTGCTGTACTTTGATTTTGGAAGTTTTTGGATATTATTACGGTGGCCCTGAAGTTTAAACCACATGCAACTACGTTTGAAAAAACACATTTGAAGAAACACAATTGCATTAGTGGAAACCGGAAGAGGTGAGAAAGGTGGGAGGTGGGACCTGTGGGACATTGCTGATTGGACGACGGGACATTTGACTTTTGAGCAGCAAAGTATTCTGCCTATTTCCTGTTTTTGTAAACCATAGCTCAGCTTGGAATGGAGAGAAGACAACTACACCGCTATGTTTTTCCAAAACTGCGGAAAATAGCTGCTTGAGCAGTCATCATACTTTTGCAGCAGCTGTGGCAAAAAGATTCAATAAATATCTGGTATCGGATAAACTCCACAGCCTTAGTGTAAGTTAATAAGCATAAAGAAAGGTTTATTGCTTATGGTTGAAGCAACTTACATTAGCAGTTTACTCTGAAGCCTTTTGCCACAGCTTCTGCAAAAGTTTGCTGACTGCTCAAGCAGCTCTTTGTAGTTTTGGCAATACATAGCGGTGCGATTGTCTTCTGTCCAAACTGAACTACAGTTTACAGAAACGTGTAACAGGCAGAATACAGTAATTTCTGGTTCGAATGCCCCGTGGTCAGCAAAACAGGCAGAACAACTTCTGGTTCAAAAGTCAAACACCCCATCATCCAGTCAACGATGCCTCATGTTTCCACTGGTCCCACCTTTCCCACCTCTTCCAGTTTTGCTTAATGTAATTGTGTTTCTTCAAATGTATTTTTTTTCCAAATGTTTCTTTAATTTGTAGTTGTGGTTTGAACTTCAGGGCCACCATTAATTATACATAAAATCAATTAGATTAAAGCAACAATATTTTTAATACAGTTTCTTTATTATTAAACATTTCATTTCAGATTATTAAAGTCTCTTTTAGACACAGATCTATTTTCATTCATTTAATGGTGAGTAAACACAAGTTTTCTTAAGTTCACTGTCCTGACCACAATTGGGGTAGTACATAATATGAAACAAACGACTTACTGTATTCTTATCAAACATCTGCCACTGTAACAGAATGAAGAATTATTATTGTGCATGGTCATGCCTACTAAGAGCTTAAGGCAAACCCTCATTTACTGTTCATTGTATTAGATTATTTAAAAAAGTAAAAAATAAATATATACTAAAGTAATGTCCTGATATGCATTATATTGAGACTGTACTGTATACTAAAGTAGACTATACTAAAGTAATGTCCTGATGTATACTAAAGTACTGTATACTAAAGTATACTTTATACTAAAGTATACTTTATACTAAAGTAATGTCCTGATGTGTACTAAAAAAACTGTATACTAAAGTATACTGTATGCTAAAGTATTGTTCTGATGTATACTAAAACTATATACTTTATACTAAATGATACTGTATACTAAAGTAATGTCCTGTTGTATACTAAAATTGTATACTAAAGTATACTGTATACTAAAGTACTGGTAATGTCCTGATGTATACTAAAACTGTATACTGTATACTAAAGTAATGCATACTAATGTTTGTTTTCTAGTCTTCCACTCTAATTTGTCAAAGTGCTACAACCTTTCTACAGATCTACTCCAAGGGTTTCAACAACAATGTTCGTCATTAGCTGTAAAATCTACGACACGCGTGTTATTTTTGTGTATTTTGTTTTATTAATCGTCATGAAGGCTGTCGGTTTTTCCCAGCACCAAAACGATGGGGGTCAGTTTCTATATAGGTTGGCACCAGTGTCCTCTACATTGTCAAGGACTCTATCTGCTATACTTCAAGGCATGAATGTTTGTCTTTGCACTGGCAACCCAGTCAGAGGGCAGAGAAAAGCAACAGGCAGCACCGAAGAGAATATCTCAGTGGTGCGTTTTGAAATCCACTCATCTTACATAACGAACACTGACCATCATCCTCTAAGTAAGAGCTGAAAGAGCTCCCAGTGGACTACCCCTCCCCCCTTCTCTATTCATTTAATCCTAAAAGCTGTGTGTGCTTGGAAAAAGTGAAGGGGTAGATGATGAGCAAATGTAAAAATCCCAGGGATTTACTCTGCCCCTGTGTTATACAGTAATCTGCTGGGCCCATTTTTTTTTAAAGTCCAGGATGTAGAATAAACAGAAAAAGGCATGTGTCATATGATCATGGAACTGATTTATAATTGACTCAATACCCAAAGCAATTTACTTTAAATATTGCAAGATGTCAAAAGTTCATGCATCTACTACTTCACGTATTGTTCCAATGACAAAACGAGAGGTAGATTTATTGCTGTTTCTATCTCTCCGTTAATCCCAAATATGGGCAGGACCCTTGTGATGTCATCTGTTGGACTTTGAACTGGCGTTTTGTAACCTTGAAGATGAAACTATGCCATCGCCATGACTGTGAAGCCACAAGTGACAATTTGGAGAGGATCAGTGGTGCTGAAGAGTGATACTTCAAAGTTCAGTGAACAAAAGTATGTATCTGTGACAATGAAGACTTGTTTTCAAAAGGACCACCAGCAGACTGAATGAAAGTGGAAATAAAGTTTTAGCCCTTTTTCATTCATTCATTCAACCTTTATTTATACAGGCTAGCCTCGTTGAGTCACGGGGACTCATTTACAAGAGGGACCTGTCTCACTCACACCAAACAACCATCCACTCTCACACTCACACCTAGGGTCAATTTAGAGTCACCAATCAGCCTAACAAGCATGTTTTTTGGTCTGTGGGAGGAAACCGGAGTACCCGGAGGAAACCCACGCATGCACGGGGAGAACATGCAAACTCCACCCAGAAAGGCCCCCGGACCGGGATTTGAACCGGCAACCTTCTCGCTGAGAGGCAGCAGCTCTACCAGTTGTGCCACCGTGCTGCCTTTTATCAGATTTTGGAGAAAAATCAGCCACAGATATAGGTTTGTCTGTTTTTATTTATTTATTTTGGTGCAGTTACTAAACTTTTTTTTTTCAGACAAAGCCTAAAAATCCCATCTTTATTTGTTTATTTTTAGATTTTTTTTTCCAAATGCTCACATGACCTCACAGTAACTTTACTTCACACTCATGATCCTTTAGGAGAAAAATCAGCCACGTTACAATGTACCGGTGCATACAAATTTTAATTTCATATTGTTATTATATGTCTCCCTCTTCCAGCTGTTCTCGTCTTCAGGGTTTGCCACAGCGAATTAACTCATTCGAAGACTTGGCAATTGTTTTTTATACCAGATGCCCTTCCTGACACAACCACAGACAGAGCTACCACACCTCTCTGTGTGTAGCAGAGAGCTGCCATCTAGGGTGCCCAGGGGAGCAGATGGTGGGGGTTTAGGGTATTGCTCAAGGGCCAAGAATGGGGCAATAGTGGGTGTCAGACAAATGTGACAGGCACAGGTAGAGAGCTGGCTGACATGATGCAGAAAATGAAAGTAGATGTTTTGTGTGTCCAAGAGACCAAGAGGAAGGGCAGCAAGGCTCGCAGTATTGGAGCAGGGTTCCAACTGTTTTACCATGGTGTGGATAGAAAGAGAAATGGAGTAGGGGTAGTCCTGAAGGAGGAGTTGGCAAAGAATGTAGTAGAGGTGAAGAGAATGTCAGATAGTGTGATGTGTCTGAAGGTAGAAGTAGAAGGTCTGATGCTAAACCGTGTCAGTGGTTATGTTCCACAGGTTGAATGTGATGTGGAGGAGAAAGATGGAAGGATATAGATGAAGTGATAAGATAAGAAAGACAAGATAAGATAGAACTTTATTGATCCTGCAGGAAATTGTTGAGCCAGAGTTTCAGTATAAAGGAATATACACAAAGGCTCACACAATAATAAATAAATAAAAACCAGAGAATATATTTAAAAAATACCAGCAATTAAGATCTAAACAGGTCAGGTGCTGACGTGTAAAATGTAGTATAATGTTTAATCATGTCTAATGTTTCTAATGATAGAAAACATTCCCAGGGAGGAGAGAGTTGTGATGGGAGCAGACATGTGTGTAATTCATGCTGAATTGACATGTTGGTGAAGGAAACAGAGGAGATGAAGAAGTGATGGGTAGGTTTGGTGTCAAAAAAAGAACCAGGAAAGACGGTTGGTGGATTTTGTCAAGATAATGGAAATGGCTGTAGTCAACACTTACTTCTAAAAGAGGGAAGAACATAGAGTGACCTATTGGAGGAAGGAGTATGCAGATTGACTACATTCTGTGTAGAAGAGGAAACCTGAGGGAGAATGGAGACTGTAAAGTTGTGGCAGGGGAGAGCGTGGCCAGACGGCATGATTGTGTGTAGAATGACTGTTGTTGTGAAGAAGAGAAACAAAATAAAATCTGAGAAGAAAACCAAATGGTTGAAGCAGAAGAAGGAAGAATGTTGTGAGAAATTCAGAAAGGAGCTGTTAAAGGCTCTGGGTGGTAAGAAAGAGCTTCCACATGACTGGGCTACTACATCAACAGCAATTAGACAGGTAGGAAAGTACTCGGTGTGTCATTTGGACTGAGAAAATATGATAAGGAAACCTGGTAGTGGAATAGTGAAGTGCAGGAAGCTATTTAAAGAAAGAGGTTAGCCACAAAGAACTATGACAGTGAAAGGACTGAAGAGAGTAGACAGGACTTTAAGGAGATGCAATGTGGAGAAAAGAGGGAGGTAGCAAATGCAAAGCAGAAGGTGTAAGATTAGTTTTATGGAAGGCTGGACACTAAAGAGGGTGAGAAGGACTTGTATCGATTGGTGAGAAAGGATGTGCAGCAGGTTAGGCTTGTTAAAGATAGGAATGGTAATGTTCTAATAAGTGAAGCGTGTGTGATGGGAGATGGAAGGAGTACTTTGAAGAGCTATTGAATGAAGAGAATGAAAGAGAAAGAAGAGTATAGAGGTCATATAAACTGTGGACCAGGAAGTGGGAAAGATTAGTGAGGGTGAAGTCCAGAAATATCTGAAAAGAATGAAGATGGGGAAGGCAGTAGGACCTGATGACATACCAGTGGAGGTTTGGAAATGTCTTGGAGAGATGGCAGTGAGGTGTTTGACTCAAATATTCATTGGCATATTTGATGGTGAGAAAATGTCTGAGGAATGGAGAAGAAGTGTGCTGGTGCCCATTTTTAAGAACAAGGGTGATGGACAGAGTTGTAGCAACTACATGAGCCACACGATGAAGATCTGGGAGACAGTTGTGTAAGCAAGACTTAGATGAGAGGTGACTATCTGTGAGCAACAGTATGGTTTCATGCCAAGAAAGAGCACCACAGATGCCATCTTTGCTTTGAGGATGCTGGTGGAGAAGTACAGAGAGGGTCAGAAAGAACTCCATTGCGTGTCTGTGGATTTAGAAAAAGCATATGACAGGGTGCCAAGAGAGGAGGTGTGGTATTGCATGAGGAAATCTGGAGTGGCAGAAAAGTATGTTAGACTGGTACAGGACATGTATGAAGACAGCAGGACA
Source organism: Garcialebias charrua (assembly GCA_038048925.1). Lineage (NCBI taxonomy): Eukaryota > Metazoa > Chordata > Actinopteri > Cyprinodontiformes > Rivulidae > Garcialebias > Garcialebias charrua. The sequence goes on along the minus strand of JBBPBX010005476.1, from coordinate 3,997 downwards.
GTGGTGAGATGTGCTGTAGGAAGTGACAGATAGCTTCAAGGTGGAGGTGGGATTGCATCAAGGATCGGCTCTGAGCCCCTTCTTGTTTGCTCTGGTGATGGACCGACTAACATATGAGATCAGGCAGGAATCTCCATGGACTATGATGTTTGCAGATGACATTGTGATCTGTTGTGAGAACATGGAACATGTGGAAGAGAACTTGGAGAGGTAGAGGTATGCACTTGAAAGAAGAGGAGTGAAAGTCAGCCGTAGTAAGACAGAGTGTGTGAATGAGAGGGAGGCCGGTGGAACAGTGAGGCTACAAGGATCAGAGGTCACAAATGTGCAGGACTTCAAGTACTTGGGGTCCACTGTCCAGGAAAATGCGAAGTATTTTAAAGATGTGAAAAAAGAGTCCAGGCAAGATGGAGTGGATGGAGAAAAGTTTCATGAGTTATTTGTGACAAAAGGGTGTCAGCAGATGTCAAAGGAAAACACCCTGATGCATACCCTGATGCATGCTCAATAATCCAGGTAGAAAAATCTAAAAAAGCTAAGTCTGGTCCTCTGGACCCTGATGCATGCTCAATAATCCAGGTAGCAAAATCTAAAAAAAGCTACCATAAGTCTGTTCCTCTAGACGTTCAAAAAACAAAACTAAAAAGTAGAAACGTTTCATCTTTTGTCCGAAAGACTTCCTCAGTCTGAAATGCTGTAGGCCTATTCAGCTCAGTCTTATAAATAGCACCCTCTCACAGTGGATCAACCAGTTTGCTGATGACAGCCAAAACCAGCTGCTCACATGCTCAAGGAGGACCATCAGCCTAACGATGGATCGTTAACACCCTGATGGTTGTTTGCTATTCACAGAGGGCTGAGTGATACTAGCAATAACAGCATTGTAGGAGGGGGACAGTTGAACATGGAGGCCTCCACCTCTGTTTAACGATGGACAGTTTCTTTTCACAAAGATGGCCTCCTTTACTCCTCTCTCAAACCATTGTTCCTCTCTATCAAGAGTATTACAGAAAATATACATGCAGTAGGCACACTTGATACTATAGACCATTGCATTAGTTAATGCATTCAGCAAGTACTTTTACTTTAATACTTTAAGTATGTTTAAAAGCAAGTACTTATTTACTTTTACTTAAGTAAAAACATTAATATGGTACTTTTACTTTTACTAGAGTCCTTTTTTCTGTTTATTTGTACTTTTACTTAAGTGCAGTGTTTGAGTACTTTCTCCCCCACTGGTGACAGGACCTTAGGTAACTACATTGGGAACTCAGATGTTCTGGGTTTGGGTGAGTGTGAATTTTTTTGTAATGTTTGTTTCTATGTGTCTCTGTGATGGACTTGCAATCTCTCCCGGGTGTCTCCAGCTTCTTGCACACTGACTGCTGGGAATAGGCACCAGCTTCCCACAACATGGAAAGTAGAAGCAGTTAAAGAAAATGGATGGAAAATTATTACAAATTACAGAGACACCTTTTAGATTTTTGATGCCTCATCTGTTAAGCTTGTTGTCACTTGATAAATAAAATTGCAGTCTTGCTATACAATATATTTTCCCTCTCACAGGGAATTAATCCACAGGTGACTCACAGACCTTTGAATAACCCTTCACTTCACTGTCTGGGAAGTACAGTAACCCAGAGGAGATCATAATGATCTCACCAGCAGCTGAGTTCCATAAACTGTCATCATAATCATATGTCCTGACAGGAGACTGAGACCATTAGCTTTGTTGTGCTTCTGCTGTAACGGCAGGATTGAAAAATGTGACATAATAGTTACAAAACAGCTATCGTTTCACCATACTCGCACAAAATGCCAGCCTCTGCTTTTCACACAAAACGAAACGAGTTGTTTAAAAAATGTTCTGCACCATGACAATGAACCACTCATCAGAAGTGTGTCTGCCTTGAAAGATTACAAGAAACCCTTTTTTCACATTCGTATTCTGCTCCACTTTCTGCCTCATCTGCTCATTTTCTGTCACAGGCTCTTTTTCGTCCTCTTTCGAACCCAGCTAATGGAAGTTGTTTTCACATACCTTTTAACACATTTCCCAGAAGGGCATGTCAGCTCTGGTTTCTGCCTGACCACACATGAAAGATACAGAGCTCTTCAAAAGAACAGAGGAACAAGGGAGGGGAACGAGGGGAGGAAGTCTGAAAGTGTAAGAAGCAAGAACATTTGAGGATTTGTACAGTGAGGTCAAACTGTTTTCAGAAAAAGTTATTGCAAGTAAATGTGCCCTTAGTAAATGCTTCTCTTTTAGGTAAGCAAAATTGTAACTCATCTCTAGTACACAATCTCATTCTACCACATGTACCACATGTGATGCAAATAACAAAGAATCAGTTTTCAGTAAAAAGACTCTGACTTTTTTTTAAAACTCTACCACAGTAAATGTGCAGATGAAGAAAATATGAAAAATAAATAAATAAAAGCAACACAACCTAATTTTCTCTCTCACACAATTGGGTTCAGAATGAACAAATAGATCTAAAGTCCATCAAAACTCATCTATTATTTGCTATACCTGTCATTCTGTGTTGTATTTTAGTACTTAATGATATTTTTAAATCTAGAGACAGTAAAAACTTCTACCACTGTGTTGTTAAACAAAGATAAATTCTTATTTTATTTTGCCCATTTGCACAGTCTTGAACAACTTCACTAACTTTGCGGGGCCATCATCACAAAAGCATTTATGTTACATCATGTGATAGGGTTTTTTTCTTTCATAGATGGCCTTCCTTCTCACCTTATAGCCATCCTCTCCACACCATTATGAATTTTTTTATATGATAGAAAGAAAGGATATGTGATAGGGTTTAAACAAACCCTGCAGCAAACAAATAATCATACAAATTACAAGAATTAGTTTTCAGTCACAATCTTTGCAAAGGGGAAATCACTCTAGAGTGAAGGCCGCTTTGGTTCAGTGTGCACAAGCCTTTTATTGTCAAGTGGGTGGGCAGTTACAGGAAGGACAAGTTCTGAACAAAGACATGGTCAGCTTTGACCAAGACAGGTACTGCCGGTTTTAAACAAAGAACTGAAACATTCTTTGATGTTCTGTTTTTCAGTAAACAACAAATACTTTTACAGGGAGTGAACACAGATAGAACTATGTTTGCAAAGTACATATAAGTTTAAATGATCAACAAAACAAATACTCTAACAGTCTGCCCTTTTTATCATTTAAACTGTTCCAAAATTAGACAGATGAATGGCACGAAAAAACCTCTGGGTCTAAAGATGTAGTAGGAAAACGTGACCATTACCTTGGGCCCTCACCAATTAGCGGCCATTTTTAACAACTCAGGCTCATCTTTACAAGTTTTTGTGAGCGGTAAGAGTAAAATAATTAAAAAAACTTAAAGAAATAAAACTAAAAGAAAAATAATTAAAAAACTTAAAGAAATTAAACTAAAAATAAGAAACCAAATGTTCAAACAATAGTTAAGTAAAAGATTGTAAAGAAATTGAACTAAAATAAGAAAAAACTGTTCAAACAATAGTTACGTAAAAGATAAAGGACAACTGAGTAAAAGGTAACTTTTTTACAAAATTTTTTTTTCAAAACATGAGAAAACAACTCATAAAATGTGGGAAAACTTTTATTGAAACACACAGCAAAGAAAAAGCTCTTCATGAGCCAGGGTTTTCTCCAGGTACTACGGTTTCCTCCCATAGACCCAAAACATGCATGTTAGGCTGATTGGTAACTCTAAATTGTCCCTAGGTGTGAGTGAGAGAGCGAATGGTTGTTTGTCTTGTTTGTCTCTATAGCCGTGTTTCCATCAAGGTTTCTAGATGCGCATTTTGAAGCATCGCATCAGAAAAGCTGAATGGAAACGGCAAAATGCGATTTAACTTCCCCTATTCGCCCCAAAGTTGATACGCTCGCTTGAGGTGGTTTTTGTGGGTTTCGAAACAGAGCTGATGCGCAAAACGACAGATGGAAACAGATTTGCCGACTCAGTTCTGCCGTAGCAAA
>JBBPBX010005475.1:30425-70425 GCA_038048925.1 Garcialebias charrua | reverse complement strand
TATCTGGACAATTTCACGCTCAGACTCCGCTGAGTGACGCTACCTGCTGACACAGACGACAGGTATCGTTCTGATCAACGTTTCTCTAACTTTCTCCTCTCTTCTTCTCTTTCTTTTACAACAAAGCGTTCCGCTTTGTTGCTTTTCAGTCTCTGACTTTACCGCTTCAGGTCCTCTGTATTTATACACTCTGCTGCACATGCGCAGATGGAAACAGAACCAACGGCTGCGGGACCAGTCACGTGAGCTGCACATGCAGGCAACCTTTCAAAATAAAAGTCTTCTGCTTACATTAAATACTGTGACCAAAATAACCTCTTTGTGTACAGATTTCAACACAATAAAAGATAATTACATCAAATATTACCTTTAAAATACCTGTAATCATTATCCCCTATGGTTTCAACCATTTTAGACCTATTTCCTATTTATTTCTCTATTTATTTATTTATTTCCTATTAATCTGTTTAATAGCCAAATAAATAAAATGGATACAACAATAAAGGTTTAAAAAAGCTAAGTCTGGTCCTCTGGACATTCAAAAAACAAAAAAAACAAAACAAAGCAAAAAATTGTAGAAACGTTTCGTCTTTCGTCCGAAAGACTTCCTCAGTCTGAGCTGCTGGGTTCAGCTCAGTCTTATAAATAGCACCCTCTCACAGTGTTACACAACCAGTTGGCTGATGACAGCCTGAAACCAGCTGCTCACATGATCAGCATTTCAGGCTGTCATCAGCCAACTGGTTGTGTAACACTGTGAGAGGGTGCTATTTATAAGACTGAGCTGAACCCAGCACCTCAGACTGAGGAAGTCTTTCGGACGAAAGACGAAACGTTTCTACAATTTTTTGCTTTGTTTTGTTTTTTTTTTTTTTTGAATGTCCAGAGGACCAGACTTAGCTTTTTTAGATTTTTCTACCTGGATTATTGAGCATGCATCAGGATAACAATAAAGGTTATTTTAGCCTGGGTTACATTTACAAGAAACTTTTTTATCAAAACAGGATTTGGGAAGTTTGAACTGTATTAATGACTGTTTCTGTGGAGCTGGTGAATCTACTGTGGATCTTTCTATGGGTATAGTGAGAGGACGAATAGTAGGAGGAGGAGCCATTCTATGGCATAAAAAGCTGGATCCAGTTCTAAATGTCATCAGAACTGGTGTTGACTGGTGTATTGTTGTACATTTAAAAGTGGAAAACAAAGAATTTGCTATTATTAATGTCTACACACCATATGAGTGTCCTCAGAATGAAGACATTTATTTGGATAGACTTGCTTTCTTGAACTCTTTCATTGATGATCATTATTTTACCTCTGTGTATATAGTAGGTGATATGAATGCAGATATATCTGATGAATATTCCTTATTTGCTAAACATATGCATCAGTTTTGTGATGATAACAGTTTCATATTGTCCAGTCAGCTCCTGCTGCCTGCAGATAGCTATACCTATATAAGTGAAGCTTGGCATACAACATCATGGCTTGATCATTGCATTAGCTCTGCTGATGCCCATGCTGTTGTAAAATCAATAGAAATCTTATATGAGTTTTTTTCCAGGTGGAACATCTGGAGAGCTGGTGCAAAGAGAACAATCTTCACATGAATGTGAAGAAGACAAAGGAGATGATTGTGGACTTCAGAAGGAACAAACACACCCATGCCCCACTGATAATAGGTGGGTCTGCAGTGGAAGTGGTCTCCAGCTACAAATACTTGGGTGTACACATGAATGATAACCTCAGCTGGAGCAACAACACCACCAGCCTGATCAAGAAAGGTCATCAGAGACTCTACTTCCTCAGACGGCTGAGACGAGCCGGTCTGAGCAGCCCAGTTCTCACCTCGTTCTACAGGTGTGCAGTGGAGAGCATCCTGTGCTCCAGCATCAACGTGTGGCATGGAGGCTGCACAGTTGAAGAAAGAAAAGCTCTGCAGAGAGTGGTGAAGGCTGCACAGAAGTCTGTTGGAGTCAGTCTCCCCACCATCACAGACATTTACACCTCTAGATGCAGGAAAAGAGCCACCTGTATCATGAAAGACCTCACTCATCCAGCACACTCACTCTTTGCCCCACTCCCCTCAGGACGGAGGTTGAGGAGCATCAAGTGTAGAACCACTAGACTGAGGAACAGCTTCTACCCTGAGGCTGTTAGACTCATGAATAAATAAAAATAAAATTAAAATAAACACTGCAAAATATCACATCATGGTGATGCTGATATGTTTTCTTGTTGCTGTGTTCATCTGTGACCATCTGTGACCATCTGCTCATACAAACTCATGTTCGTGCTGCTGTTTATTCCCACTATATTAGGCTTAGTGTATTACTAGTTGATGTTTTTCTTAGTTAGTTCTCGATGTTATTACTGTTTTTCTCTTTCATTTGTTGTTGGATGTAACTGGGACCTCGTGTACATAATCTCGTTTTCATCTCATGTACCACATGCGGTGCAAATGACAATAAAGACTCTCTGACTCTGACTATGTCAGATCATGTTCCATTTTTAATGATGCTGGATATTAAAAGTCTTCCAGAGTTTATACTGGGGGTAAATAGTGCCCCCTCAGCTAAATTCCAATGGTCCAGACTCTCTGAATATGATTTATCAATATATCATATGAAAACTGATCTTCTTTTGAGTAAGATAAGTCTTCCTCTTCAATCTGTCATGTGCTCAGATGTTAATTGCAGTGATATCTCTCACTGTATAGACCTTCATACTATGTATGATGGCATTGTGGGTGCTTTGAGTGAGTCTACAAGATCATTCCTTACATCCAGAAAGACTAATAACATCAGGCCAGGTTGGAATAAATATGTGTCAGGATACCATGCAGAAGCGAAACAGGCATATAAGATGTGGGTAGAAGCAGGTAGACCAAGAAATGGGACTCTTCTTGATTATAAAAAATTAACCAGTGCAAAGTTTAAATATGCTATTCGGTACATTTCCAAATATGAACAGAACATGAGAGCAGACTCTATGGCTGAAAAACTGCTTTGTAATAATGCCATTGGCTTTTGGAACGATGTCAGAGCTTTAAACAGGTCTGCTGCATTATTCCCCAGTACCATAGAGGGCGTATCTGGGGCTCATAATATAGCAGAGCTATGGAGACAGCACTATTCTGCTTTATTTAACTGTGTAAAAAGTGAACCATATGGACTGGGAAATATTGCTAAGAGTGATGTGGTTATAACCCCTAGTGAAGTCCAGCAGGCTATAGCGTACTTGTGTGAGAATAAGGCAACAGGTTCTGATGGCATTACAGCAGAACATCTGAAATATGCTAGCCAAAAAGTGGCTGTGCTGCTTGCAATTTGTTTCTCTGGATTTCTAACCCATGGACAGTTGCCTGATTCTTTATTATCTATCACTCTTGTGCCGGTAATTAAGGACAAAACTAGTAAGGTTGGTAGCCTTAATAACTACAGACCAATAGCTTTAGCTAGTGTGATCTCTAAAGTGTTAGAAAAAATCTTGCTTGATCGTCTTAATCAGTTTATTAGTACAACAGATAATCAATTTGGTTTTAAAGCCAAGTTGGGAACTGATTTCTGTATTTATGGCCTGAAAGAGGCAGCAAGAGCATATCTTGACGACCTGTCAAAAGAATTGAACCTCTGTAAAACTGGATGTGTGGTTGGTGATACCCTGGTTAATCACTTTATGTATGCTGATGACCTGGCTGTCCTCTCGCCCAGCAGTGCTGGTTTTCAACAGTTACTGAATATCTGCTCTGATTATGGGCTGAGATTTGATGTGCAGTACAATGCTAAGAAAACGGTTGTGCTAATATGTAGGACTAAAGCAGACAAACAACTCTGTTTCCCTGATTTCTTTTTGTCAGGACAAAAGTTAAATGTTTGCTCAAAAACTAAATATCTGGGTCACTACATCACTGACCAGCTATGTGATGATGATGACATTTATCGACAGTGTCGCATGTTGTACGCCCAGGCAAACATTCTGAGGAGGAAGTTTCACATGTGCACTAATGAGGTAAAAATATGTTTGTTTAAAGCTTACTGTACATCCTTGTATGCAGCTCCTCTGTGGTGTAAATTTAAAAACGCTAGCATGCAGAAGCTTAAGGTTGCTAATTTCATTTCATTTCATTTCATTTATATAGCGCTTTACACAACCACAGTGGTGGTGACCAAAGTGCTTAACAAAAAACAGTGCAGTACTTAAAAAGACAGATTAAAAATCAAGAAAAACACAACATAAAAGCAAAATTAAAACTGACTTAAAAATGACTCCCTGAGAATTCTGCTTAAGAAACCAAGGTTCAGCAGTGCAAGTGAAATGTTTTGTAATGCACATGTAATGCACATGTAATGCACATGTAATGCACATGTACATGTCAGAACGTTTCAGGCGCTCATGAGAAATTTGATGTACAAGTTTATGCGTCGTTTGTGCAGCTCCATGAACAGTCTTATTGTAACGTTTTCACATCCCTCTGTCAGTGCGCTAAGATACCAGTCGGCTCTGTGGAATCATTGGTACGCGAGTCTCTTATAAGATTTTATTTTTTATTAAATATATTTTTATTCTTTTTATTTTTTTCGGTATGTGTTGTGTGTGTTATGTTTTTTTGTGGACCACGAGTCTGTCGAATAAAGTTGATGATGATGATATATAAAGTAAGTTAATAACATTATTTATCTAAGGAGCAGACTGTGTTGAAGAAGATTGTAAGCTCAGCCATCCAGCTTTGATGAGGTTGAGGTTTGAGTTAACGTCTTCTGACTACCTGTACTACTGAAGGAAATGACACAAAAACCTCTGAAGAAGAAAATTCTTCTTCTTCTGGAAATAAAAACAAAACAGAGTGGCGTTAAATTTGAGCAGCTTTACTATTTCTGTTTTGTCATTTTTCTACAGTGGTCTCATCATGAGCAGAAGATGAGGCAGAAGACCATGGACAATGTTGTTTATCACACTAGGAGGCTGATAGCTTCATATGAGGTAAGATAAATGCACATTTGTTTTGATTGTATTTACCCAGAATGCCCTGCGCTGTAGTCCACTTCCTGCTTTTGGAGCGGTCTCCAGTCTGCTTGCATTCACACTACAATCAAACCGCGCCAGAGTTCACTTCAACTGAATCGAGACCTAGGTTTTTAGGCAGATCAGAGTTCATTCTTTTTGGTCCACATCATAATTTTGGCTGAAACGGCTCCCCATAAGTTTGACCCAACTGGCTCAAAGTTCAGAAGTTATGTGAAAGGAAACCACATCATTATAGAATTTGACTTTGTATTATCTTGCAGAATATTACTTTTACATTGATCTCAATGTCCAGCAATTTTCAGAGTTTTAAGCTTTTAAAAATACTCACATGTTTATTCGACCAATACAAGTAGAAATCAATTTCCAGAAGTTATTCTGATTAGTTCAAATCAAAGAGCGAGTGAAATAAGTCTCTGTCCTCAGTGCTTTGTCCTGCTCAGTCATAATTTACGATGTGCGGTAATCAACAGGTTGTTGGTGCATCTACAGTTTTATTTTGAGTTTTCAAACATATGGTATCTTGAACTGTGTGATTTACAACATCTATAAGTCCATGTGGCTGCAGTTTTAAACATAAGGCTGCCTAAAGACTTGGAGGACACATGTCAGTGGTTTTAGATCCTGACCTTCATGCATTGAGAACTTCACACCCATTGATCCAGTTTCTGTGACCTCTTGACCCTGTTCAGATCACAAGGAGCTGGTGTCTATCTGCAACAAGAGGTGAGTTACACCCTGCAGGTCTCCTGTCCGTCACAGGAGCACTCATACAAACAATGCATGGTTAAAACATCTACAGCCAATTTAGAGTCACCTTAGAGAACCTTGGATGGATGTACCTGGACTAAAAATAGTTTGAGGATCTGGTGAAAACCACAGGAGGAACCATGCAACCTCCACACTGAATAAACGCTGCTGAGCTTTGAAACCATGGAGCAAGATAAACTGTGCTAAAGCACTTATTTTAGATTTCTGCAGTCTTTTTAAATATTTTACTAATAATACGCACTGAATCTACTGAAATCTCTACAAAAATGTTTTTCACAATTAAGCACCAGGGAATAAATTTTTAAACCAAATTATTATTCTTTGTTAAGAACAGGAAGAGTAGCAGCCCATCTATGAGAAGAGGCTAGCCTAAAGCAATGAAAAAAATTAATGGAAAAATGTCTTTGTGCATTTAATTCAAATAAACACAGAAAGAAATGAAATGGCAACACACCCTGGTACCCTGGTGAGTCCGTTTTGCCTACTGATGAATGCTGACCACAGTTTCATGCTTGTTTCAAGTGTCCTCTGCATGATCGCTCATCCTCATTTGTTTGTATTTGTATTTGTCCAGTGAATGTAAAAGAAGAAGCCGCCACAGCACAAAAAACATTTACATCCAAATCTGAGATGGAAAAAGGTTCAACCATAATTTGCATGAGTGAACACGACCAATGTAATGTAGAGTGGCTTCCAACATGCCGATGCAGCCTGCAGGGCTTGTGGCTCTAGTTCTTATGAGAAAACAGAAAACATCACAAGATACAAGCTGTCTCTTTTTATTTCTACTTCCAATTTAATATAATTAACAATCCTTCAATAGTGAGATATCTTTCACTTAGGCCCAGTGAAATCGCAACAATCCTGTTGTGTTTTAGCCATTCTGCTACAGCAGGGGTGTTCAGACTTTTTCATCATGGAGCTCCATTTAAGATTTTATTCATATTTATTTATTTATTTATTTATTTATAAAATTTGTTCATTTTAAAAATACAATCCAAAACAATAAGAATACTATATGTATATAATAATGTCACATTTTTGTCATCTGTGTATGTTTTCCCATACAAGACGAAATTCGTCCCTGCATTTAACCCAACCACCACCAGGTGGTGCAGTGAGCAGCCATAGAAAGCGCCCGGGGAGCTGGGGAAATAGGTGTGTACTCATAGACACCCCAAGGTGTGTAGTGGCCGGGGCCGGGGTTCGAACCTGTGTCCTTCGGGTCCCAAGTCGGCAGCCCTGCCTCTACACCATCTTGGCCCCTATAAAAAAAATGAAAGGTAGCAGGCCGAAGAAACCATCTTATTATATATGCCCCCTTTTTCAAACAATTAGTTCAAACAATAATAATCTTCAAAAAGGATGACCAAGTCAAAGTGATCATCTACCTGCTGTAAGGTCCCGTTTACACAGGAGAATCCCTGAAAACGTTAGTGTGTTTTCAGTGTTTACTGTGGGTAATAAACACAAAGTGAGCAGGTTTACATGAAAATGCTGTAGTTTCCATGTCAGTCGGGTTGTAACTGGTGTTATATTTGTTATAACTGGTATTATATTTATTATAACTGGTGTTATATGTATTAAAACTGGTGTTATATTTATTATAACTGGTGTTATGTTTATTATTACTGTTATATTTATTATAACTGGTGTTATATTTATTATAACTTGTGTTATATTTATTATAACTGGTGTTATGTGTATTAAAACTGGTGTTATCTTTATTATTACTGTTATGTTTATTATAACTGTTTTTTATTTATTATAACTGGTGTTATATTTATTATTACTGTTATATTTATTGTAACTGTTGTTATATTTATTTTGACTATTGTCATATTTATATTAGAGCAGAAAAACTTTGGACTGCAGCCGCCTGGTGTGTGCATGTGCCACGTCCCACTTGGAGCCTTCCACACCTCTGTGGGGACATTCCCCCAAAATCTCCACTTCAAACAACCTGAAAGTGTTTGCACACTATGGTTGCAGTCAGTCCATAGTTATTCTGCACATGTGCATGTAATCACAGCAGGAACCACTGTGGATAGCAGAGTGCTGTTTGTGCTGCTCACTCTTTTCAATATATCATAGCTTCTGACTTTTTTTTATTTGATTGTTTTTAATTTTTAACTGGCTGTTTTTTATTTTATTTTAATTGTTTGTTTTTTACTTATGTATTGTTCAGCACTTTGTGCACCTTCTGGCTGCTGAAAAGGGTTCTATAAATAAAGTTTGATTGATTGATTTAAACATCTGTGTGCTACAATGTCATCATTTTGGATGTAACTGTCCTCGTGCTCAAGTCTGTTTGTGTGTAAGCTGGGCCTTGGGGATGTGACCTCTATCTGCACTTCTGTCAACCTTACAGCCATGATGTGTAGCTTCAACAAACCAGAATGAGTTGATAAATAAATATTCCTGTTTTAGTGAAGGGAGTCTTCAGTTTTTCTCCCCTTGTACAATTCATACCCGAGTACATTTAGATGATATTAACACAGTGAGACATGCAATCTCAATGCAGTCCATATCCTGGACAGGATGCAGATTTGTTCCTGTCTTTGATTTTATACGTCTACCTTATAATGTTTTGCTAGTTTTTTGATACTTTGTAAAAAAAAAAATGTTTTTCTCTCTGTTGTTTTTTTCTCTCTTTTGTTTTCTATTGTTTATTGTTTATTGTTTAAGGAAATTCTACCATTGCTGTTCATCGTTTTTTAGTTTTAGCAGGTCGCTTTCGTAAATGAGCCATGAGGCTCAATAAGATTTACCTGACTAAATAAAGGTTGAATGAATGAATGAATCCTAAACAGTAGGTGTCGCTGCAGAGAATAATACAAGTAGAAGAAAATAGAAGAAGTCATGGGCCCAGCAAACTCCATTCGAAGTCTGCTCGTGGTCACATGATTGTGGGGCGTCCGTTTTCTTACACACCTCTTACAGTCCACGAGACACAGGCAGAGCTACTGAGAAACTCCTCCCACTGCAGTTCACGTCACCAGGTTGGTTTCTTCCTGCCAGTCTCCACTTCATACCTGCATCCACACTCATGAAGAGAGTGCCACACTTTCAGTAGACAGACTCCCCCAAACACGTCGTCTGCACAATCTCCATCCAGAGTTTTTGACCATTTGATTAATTTTATGTGTTTGAAGAGTCGTGCAACTGAGTATCCGTGCACATTGACATGTTGCAGAACACGCAGATTACTTGACACATACACCTGTGAGGAAAAGTTCCACCCAGGGCCTTGTGTTGAGAAGGGGCGGAGCTGCTCTGAGAACAAGATGATGTGGTTTTCGTCACTCATCTACGTCAATGAGAGCCGATGTTGCTGGTTAGGGTTGCCACCCGTCCCATAAAATACAGGATCATCCTTTATTCACAAATGAATGTTGCATCCTGTGTTGAACCAAGACAGGACGCGATTTGTTCCATATTTCCATAAATTTCCAATATGTCTGTCACACACACATCAACACTAAATCTAACAGTAATGATCTAAAGCCCCTCCCCAGCTCCGCTCCTCTGTGTGTGTCACGGTTGCCTAGAGACAGACACCACACACCCGCGCCTTTTAAAAATGTCCACTACACCCGATACTCCACCGCGTCATCAAAAGCTAAAACGCTTACAAAGATACAGACTTGAGTGGGAAGAGGCAAATCCTTGTCTGGACAATGTCAGTGGAGATGGTTCAAGGCAGATTTTAAAATGTGTCACTGAGATTATTGAGCATGCATCAGGGTAGTCCTGCTCAGATTATTGAGCATGCATCAAGGTAGTCCTGTTCAGATCATTGAACATGCATCAGTGTAGTCCTGATCAGATTATAGAGCATGCATCAGGGTAGTCCTGATCAGATCATTGAGCATGCATCAGGGTAGTCCTGATCAGATTATTGAACATGCATCAGTGTAGTCCTGATCAGATCATTGAGCATGCATCAGTGTAGTCCTGTTCAGATTATTGAGCATGCATCAGGGTAGTCCTGCTCAGATTATTGAGCATGCATCAGGTAGTCCTGTTCAGATTATTGAGCATGCATCAGGGTAGTCCTGATCAGATCATTGAGCATGCATCAGTGTAGTCCTGTTCAGATTATTGAGCATGCATCAGGGTAGTCCTGTTCAGATTATTGAGCATGCATCAGGTAGTCCTGTTCAGATTATTGAGCATGCATCAGTGTAGTCCTGTTCAGATCATTGAACATGCATCAGTGTAGTCCTGTTCAGATTATAGAGCATGCATCAGGGTAGTCCTGTTCAGATCATTGAACATGCATCAGTGTAGTCCTGTTCAGATTATTGAGCATGCATCAGTGTAGTCCTGTTCAGATTATTGAGCATGGACTTTGTTGGTTTTGAACAAGTTTGACAGGACTGTCGATGAGAGCGAGGGCCAGCACTGGAAGAGGGGGCGTGTCAAAGAGACCATTTTAGCACCAACATAACTGGTTTGTTCCACTTTGGAGTAGAATAATCAGTTTTGTGTTGTGTGTTTCCTTGACTGATGAAGTCTTCTGGATGGAAGGTGAAACGTTTCAGCACAAAAATAAACAAAACTGTCCAGATGACCTGAATAAAAATTGTTGGATTGTATACCTGGATTATTGAGCATGGACTTTGTTGGTTATGTCGCTGAGTGTTTTCAGTGTGTGGACTGTCTGAAGTCAGCATGCATCAGGAGAGCAGGTGCTCCATGGAGCTTATAAGAAGTGAGCTCCTGATCACTCTCAGCTTTGAGCAGTCCTGATCAGATCATTGAACATGCATCAGGGTGTTCCTGTTCAGATTATTGAGCATGCATCAGGGTATTCCTGTTCAGAATATTGAGCATGCATCAGTGTAGTCCTGTTTAGATTATTGAACATGCATCAGGGAATTCCTGTTCAGATTATTGAGCATGCATCAGGGTAGTCCTGTTCAGATTATTGAGCATGCATCAGTGTAGTCCTGTTTATATTATTAAGCATGCATCAGTGTAGTCCTGTTCAGATTATTGAGCATGCATCAGGGTAGTCCTGTTCAGATTATTGAGCATGCATCAGGGTGAAGGAAACATGAGGGAGACCCTATATTGTGTCTTTAAACACATATAGTGCCACCCAGATGTAACTAAAGGATTTTAACAGGGGTCAGTATTAAGCTGACCTCTTTATCCTTAATTAATCTACTTATTCAGATTGAATAGTAATTTCACGGATTCTTTTCTTTTTCAGTTTACCCAATATTTCTGTGATCTTTATGATGGATAAATAAACAAGCCATTAAGTGACAGAGACGTTAACTTAGTTGGTATGCCAAAGACACTACCATTTATTTAAGATAAATCACTAAATTAACACCATTACACTTGATTGACATGATTTCACTTTCTTTCAATTTAATACGTCAGCACAGTTAAATTTAACACAACAGACTTCAATACTGGATGTTAAACATATTTAGTCTGTGGGCTCTTTAGCTTAAATAGTTTCCAGCTTAGAATTGAGGGAAAGAAGAGGAGGTAAGATGGAGAGATGGTTTAAGGGAAATTGTCTTGAGCATGTTACCAAAGTGACACTTCTCATCCGACTTCTGCTAAAATCCAGGTACGTTTGTAAACAGCTCTTTACCTTTTGACGACAGCCCGGTAAGAGAAGACCTTGTAGCTTTTCAGATGCACGGGTCCTTGTGGGAACCAGCACCTCTGAGCAGGTTATTCGTTTACGTTTTCAACGTCTCCTGGGTTCCGCATCGACCATCAGAAAATGCGTCAGCTTCAGGCCTCTGACTTCAAGATAACTATTCCATGAAGGAATAAACAAAGTTTTGAGCTTACGCTCGTTCTCAGTGGACTCATAACAGCCTGTTATCAGTCCTTAGCTGGACGACATGCCCTTAGCGTGTGGCTAAACGTCCATCCAGCTCTTTGGGAAAGTTCACATCTCTTTTGAAGTTCCCAGCAAACTCTGAAGCGTTTCAGCAAAAGTTAGAACTTAAAAGAAGATCATGAGAGGAGTGAGACTTGTGTTATCACGATTCAAGGTGAAATTCACAGCAGAGTGAAAATGTTTAGGAAAGACAGAGCGTGCTGGAGCCATTCTCATAAAACAACAGATTAACTGTTTTCTGCCTTTCTAAACAAAGCCGTCGGGTCTCTCTGACCCGAGACTTCAACTTTAACACAGCAGTGAACACAGTAATACTCCATATTAAAAGAATAACAGCATATAACATATATCATGAAAATGACAAAAGTTATTCTTTTGATCACATCAGCCTAAAATCAAAGATAGAAATAGTCTCTTTTGGTGACTATATTCTCAGATTACAACTAATGGAATGATTTTGTGGTAAATGTCTTGCTTTACTGAGAGGTCAGTAAAGGTCATCTCTGGAACAGTTCAAAAGTACACAGGTGTATCAGAGTGGACACGGTCATGTCCATTACAAGGGTATTCCTGTTCAGATTATTGAGCATGCATCAGGGTATTCCTGTTCAGATTATTGAGCATGCATCAGTGTAGTCCTGTTCCAATTATTTAGCATGCATCAGAATAGTACTGTTCAGATTATTGAGCATGCATCAGGGTAGTCCTGTTCAGATTATTGAGCATGCATCAGTGTAGTCCTGTTTAGATTATTGAGCATGCATCAGTGTAGTCCTGTTCAGATTATTGAGCATGCATCTGTGTAGTCCTGTTCAGATTATTGAGCATGCATCAGGGTAGTCCTGTTCAGATTATTGAGCATGCATCAGGGTAGTCCTGTTCAGATCATTGAGCATGCATCAGTGTAGTCCTGTTCAGATTATTGAGCATGCATCAGATTAGTCCTGTTCAGATTATTGAGCATGCATCAGGGTAGTCCTGTTTGGATTATTGAACATCTATCAGTGTTCAGATTATTGAGCATGCATCTGGGTAGTCCTGTTCGGATTATTGAACATGCATCAGGGTAGTCCTGTTCAGATTATTGAGCATGCATCAGGGTAGTCCTGTTCAGATTATTGAGCATGCATCAGGGTAGTCCTGTTCAGATTATAGAGCATGCATCAGGGTAGTCTTGTTCAGATTATTGAGCATGCATCAGGGTAGTCCTGTTCAGATTATTGAGCATGCATCAGTGTAGTCCTGTTCAGATTATTGAGCATGCATCAGTGTAGTCCTGTTCAGATTATTGAGCATGTATCAGGGTAGTCCTGTTCAGATTTTTGAGCATGCATCAGGGTAGTCCTATTCAGATTATTGAGCATGCATCGGTGTAGTCCTGTTTAGATTATTGAGCATGCATCAGTGTAGTCCTGTTCAGATTATTGAGCATGCATCAGGGTAGTCCTGTTCAGATTACTGAGCATGCATCAGGGTAGTCCTGTTCAGATTATTGAGCATGCATCAGTGTAGTCCTGTTCAGATTATTGAGCATGCATCAGGGTATTCCTGTTCAGATTATTGAGCATGCATCAGGGTAGTCCTGTTCAGATTATTGAGCATGCATCAGTGTAGTCCTGTTCAGATTTTTGAGCATGCATCAGGGTATTCCTGTTCAGTTTATTGAACATGCATCAGGGTAGTCCTGTTCAGATTATTGAGCATGCATCAGTGTAGTCCTGTTCAGATTATTGAGCATGCATCAGGGTAGTCATGTTCAGATTATTGAGCATGCATCAGGGTAGTCCTGTTCAGATTATTGAGCATGCATCAGGGTATTCCTGTTCAGATTATTGAGCATGCATCAGTGTAGTCCTGTTCAGATTATTGAGCAGGCATCAGGGTAGTCCTTTTCAGATTATTGAACATGCATCAGGGTAGTCCTGTTCAGATTATTGAGCATGCATCAGGGTAGTCATGTTCAGATTATTGAGCATGCATCAGGGTAGTCCTGTTCAGATTATTGAACATGCATCAGGGTAGTCATGTTCAGATTATTGAGCATGCATCAGTGTATTCCTGTTCAGATTATTGAGCATGCATCAGGGTAGTACTGTTCAGATTATTGAGCATGCATCAGGGTAGTCCTGTTCAGATTATTGAGCATGCATCAGGGTAGTCCCTTTCAGATTATTTAGCATGCATCAGGGGGTCCTGTTCAGACTATTGAGCATGCATCAATGTAGTCCTGTTCAGATAATTGAGCATGCATCAGTGTAGTCCTGTTCAGATTATTGAGCATGCATCTGTGTAGTCCTGTTCAGATTATTGAGCATGCATCAGGGTAGTCCTGTTCAGATTATTGAGCATGCATAAGGGTAGTCCTGTTCAGATTATTAAGGTTGCATCAGGGTAGTCCTGTTCAGATTATTGAGCATGCATCAGGGTATTCCTGTTCAGATTATTGAGCATGCATCAGGGTAGTCCTTTTCAGATTATTGAACATGCATCAGGGTAGTCCTATTCAGATTATTGAGCATCCATCAGGGTAGTCCTGTTCAGAGTTTTACAACATCATTTCGAAAGACAACGACTTACTCAGTGCTGCAATGAGTAACAAGAAGTACACCTGGGAAAAAAAGTAACAGTTTCTGATGAACCTAACACTGTTGAGTAACATTTTGTGTTGTGATTTTCATCTTTAAATCACTTCTTGGTCTGCTGCCCTCATACATCTCCTCCTACATGTCTTTGCGTGAGTGCAGCTACAGCGTGCGCTCTCAGGACATGATTACCTGCAGTGTTCCGTCAGTGAGGACTGAACTTGGAAAAAGGGCCTTCTCCTACTCTGCTCCTGCTTCATGGAATATCTTACAAAAAGATCTGAAGCTCTCGACCTTGACTTCTCTAAATGGTTTTCAGAATCTGTTGGAATCCTGGCAAAAACCAATGCAGATTTGTTCCTGTCTTTGATTTTATACGTCTACCTTATGTTTTGCTCGTTTTTTGATACTTTGTTAAAAAAAGTATTTCTTTCTTTTGTTTTTTCTCTTTTTTGTTTTCTATTGTTTATTGTTTGTTTATTGTTTATTGTTTAAGGAAATTCTACCATTGCTGTTCATCATTCTTTAGTTTTAGCAGGTCGCTTTCATAAATGAGCCCATGAGGTTCAATAAGATTTACCTGACTAAATAAAGGTTGAATGAATTTTGCACTTTTCTTATTGAATAAGCAGATAAGTTTACAATTGTTTTGATGTTGTTGTTCTTGTTTCTTTCTCTTGAAAATTTCCCCATGGTTCAAAGAGAGTCCCTATGCACTTAAAAGTTAATAGAAGTTCTCAATGTATTTTGGACGTTTACTGTTGCACACTCCACACAGACAGATTTAATTTAAGATTTCATTAATAGACCTTTTACCAGTTTTCATCATCACGCAAAGCATGCTTGAATCGACTTTCTGATTGGACAGCAAAATGCCACGTCAAATCGAAATAGGAAGTAGGGGCTAAGTAGGAACGATCCGATGAGCTTTAATGATGGCGAGTTGTAATTTAGAAGCTTGGTTTCTTAAAATAGTGGACAAAATGCCTGAACATTGTGCCGCGAATACGAGAGGAGGTGATTGTGTGCGCTGATGGAAAATGGGGAAATCCTTCAGGCTTTTTGCGAATGTCCAACAGGGTGAGTTAACTCTTGTGTAGTTGTCAACAACGTTATATCCAAGCGTCAGAAATAAATGTTTTAAATTTCTCACACCAATACTTCTGATATTTAGACTGATTTGGTTATTGTTACAGGTTTAACATCTTCTGTAAGCTGCTATAACTAGCGCCATGTCTTTATAAGAGCCGTCAGTATTAGCACAGTATGTAAACAAAAACATGACATTTGAGTCAGTCACACAAATGTTCGTAGCGTCCTTATTTCTTATTTGATTTCTGTAAACTATGTCTTAAATTAAACCTGAGACAATTGGTGATGTTGTGATGTGAAAAATAAGAACCATGCCAAGAGATACATTTGTTAGCTTTCCTGGGAAAATTTAATTGTTTGATAACGTATTTACTATTGCACTTTTAACACGCTGTTTATACATTTTACACTTTATTAGATGTAAAGTTAAATGTGTGAAAATCTTAAATATATTAAAAACAATATATTTTGCATGTGAATTCCATAATGACACATACAATATTGTTGTATATTGTGTTTGTGATTGTTTTTGCAGACAAGGAGGTGGCTGCAACCATGTTGCTGCCCTGTTGTTTGAGCTGGAGAAATACCAGTTGTGGGGTGTTGGAAATACATTCAAAACCAACCTGCACCCAGTTGCCTTGTACATGGAAGGGACCAGCCCAAAAACGAACTGCACCTGCTACTTGGGATAAGCTGCAAGTTTTAAAGTGAGTTTAATCAGTGTTCCTCAAGAAATTTCATATTTCATATTACGCTTATAACACAAATACCCAGAAAGGTGACTTTCAGTCAAACTTCACCAACAACTGGAATAATACAATATCACTTATTTTGTCTTATTCCAGTCAAAAAACTATTCAACATTGTACAATTGTAGTTTATTGTATTGTGTTAATTATTGTTAATTGTTTTCTAGTGGCACTAGATAAGAAATAAATGCAATGACATATGTACGGTTTTAAATGTTTTCTACAATTGTAAGATCTGGAATAGTTTTTGGACATTTTTTAAAAAACACTTCTACAAACAGATTTGCTAATATGTGTTTGATATCAACCACATTTTTCATGTTGGTGTCATTTAAGGCATGACATTGGCGTCGAGAAGTTTTCCAGGAGAACGCTGAACAGCCTGCGTTTTGACCCACGACATCCTGATGACCGGAATGAGCCCATCACTGCTGGTCTTCACAAGGACATTTTGAGCGTGAAGCCATTGTTGCCCTTTTGCAAGTGTAGTAGTAAACTTTAAAAACCACTAACGCTTATCTGTATTTTTCTTTAATTCCTTTATTTTGTCTACATTTTAAAGCTTCATGTTTTTTTCTTTTGAGGTATGCTGTACCTCTGGCTGTGGTTCCCGATCCAGACCCTCCGGCAGATGAAGTAGCTGACGACCTCGGCCCCTGTCCAGTCTCTATCCACACCATCAGAGAATCTTGCCAGAAGTTCAAAACATCTTTAAATGTCTCACAAGCAGAATCAGATTTAATTGAGGCAGAAACACGCAAACAGTCGTGCAGTGAAGAATGGTTCAAACACAGATATTTTAAATTGACTTCATCAGTTATGCACAGAGTTTATGTCAGAAGACTTTCTAATTTTGATATGTTTCCAGAAAAAGATTAAATTCAGCTGAAGTTTTCACGTTGTCAAGATGTTTGTTCCAGATTATTTGGGTAAGAAAATAAACGGTGCCTTACTGAAATGGCTTCATTTTTATTTCAATTATTACATTCAATTATTGCACACATTCTGTATTTTGCATAGAAAATAAAGTTAATGGCCAAAGTCGGAATGAAAAGAGGAAAACTGTTACCTTGCAAATGCGTGCTTGAAATAGAGTCAAGTAAGCACAGGTGAGTATGTTATTCGGCCAATCAGTCGCTCCACATGAATGCCCACTTAAGCGATTTGTCTGCTCTCCTCCACCTGTAAATGTGATGAAGAACAGCTTCTGTCATTTTTGAATATGAAGACCTCAAAACGCAATATTATTTCTTCTTTATGTCAACCTGTTGGTTTGTTTCACAATTATTTCTGGACAACCTCACCATCAGAACTCGTGTGTTTATTAAAAACATTACGCTCATTTTTGATCAAATAATTTATTGCCAATGTACAGTATTACAGTTCTTAGTTAGCCATTCAAGTTTTCCCCCAGATAACTGACACTAGCCCGGTGTGTTTGCCAAACTGACCCAACTCACATGACTGAATCCTGCCAAGCTTCTTAGCTTCGGTGTGGCATTTTTTATTTTGACGTGATCAGGCCTGGATTGGTACCGAAAAGCGGCCCTGAAATTTTTGGGTCATGCCGGCCCACAATCATTATTTATATAAGTCACAAACAGAAACCAGCCAGTTACACGCTGCCGGAAACACCTGTACTTACAAAGATATTTTTACTTTATTGCACTTAGTGCTACAAAAGGCCACAACACTCCTTGTACAATATACCTCTTCCTCAGTGTGCCCTGGATGCAGAAAGGGGCGCAGGTTTAGACTAGCTCCCCTTTTTCCACCTCTGACTTGACATCAAACCCTTTGTCAGCAAGGAGTTGGTGGCCAGTTGTTGCTGTAAAACAAAGAAAGTATTAATTCATATTTGACAATAAACAAAACAGTCTTATGTATAGTTAAACTGTATGCTTATACACATTGATGACAGGATGATTGCTCTTTTTTTTCTGTGACAGCATGTCACCGATGCTCCCAGCAAAACTGTGCGAATAACTTACAGAAAAAGAGAAATGGCCAAATTGTTTTGAAAGATGCAGTGCTGTCAGACCTCAAATAATGTAAAAAAAAACATGTTTGTCTTGTGGAAACTACTATATTATTCCAACCCAGAAATAGTTCAAATGATAACAGGCTAACAGTGCAGTGGTCTGTTCATTTTTATAGAGCTGCATGTTTGATGACATTTTACTCACCTGTTATTTCTTCAGGGGGGTTGAAGGAAGAATCTCCTTGCATGTCGCAGGTTGAAACTTCAACACAGGCAGTGGACTGAGGAGGTACAGCGAGGCCTAGTAGAACTAGCTAGCTTATCAACTGTCCAGTAGCATTCTGCTGTGGGAGGTTGTTCTCTGTTTTGTCTGTTTCCCATATCCAAGATGTAATGTAGGAACGTAATCCACGGAGTTCAGATCATTAATGGCTATGCCAGATAAAAAATGCCGATTACACACTTTGCTGTTTTGTGTCGGGGTGAAGTCCTGCCGGCGAAGCGCTTGAAGCCACAACTTCCTTCTTTTAGTCGGTTTACTCGACTTTCCTAGAGGGACTTAGTAAAACGAACAAGTCTCACCTTCTTCTTTTACTCGTTTACGTTGCCTCGAACAATTATAAACACAATAAAAGTCATATTTCCCCATTGCGACCATTGGCAGTAATGAAAACACTCCAGTAGTATGGCGGCGTTAGCCCCAGGTTCCGGTAAATTCTCAAAAAATGCGAGTGCGCATGCGCTATGACGTCAACTGGTAAAAGGTCTATTGCACTTTATAAGAGAATGTGTTCATTATTAATAAAGCATGTCAAGCTTTAAATATGACTACTTGCTTTCTTGATCACCCCTATACTAAAAACATCCATCCATCCATCCATTTTCGTCCGCTTATCCGGGGTCGGGTCGCGGGGGTAGCAGCCTAAGTAGGGAGGCCCAGACTTCCCTCTCCCCAGCCACTTGGAGCAGCTCCTCTGGGGGAATCCCAAGGCGTTCCCAGGCCAGCCGAGAAACATAGTCCCTCCAGCGTGTCCTGGGTCTTCCTCTGGGTCTCCTCCCGGTGGGACATGCCCGGAACACCTCACCAGGGAGGCGTCCAGGAGGCATCCTAACCAGATGCCCGAGCCACCTCAACTGGCTCCTCTCGATGTGGAGAAGCAGCGGCTCTACTCCGAGTCCCTCCCGGATGACTGAGCTTCTCACCCTATCTCTAAGGGAGAGTCCAGACACCCTGCGGAGAAAACTCATTTCAGCCGCTTGTATCCGAGATCTCGTTCTTTCGGTCACAACCCAAAGCTCATGACCATAGATGAGGGTGGGAACGTAGATCGATCGGTAAATTGAGATACTAAAAACACTGGCACAAAATAAAACATCCCACAGCTGGGAGCGCCCCGCCCCACGTGTCAGGCCCATTGCGGTCATAGTCCAGCGGAGCCGTGGTGGGCGTCCCTTATTTTAATTTCTGAAAGGTGGCAACCCTAGATGGAGTGGGCAGGACCTTCACTTAGGAGCTGCTTCATAACCAAACATAACTTAGCAGTTTTAACTTCTACACATAATGTTGGCCACAAAGTTATTACTGACAAGCAGTGAGTGATTCCTTTGCTCCTACAAAATATGGCATATGACACATTGTTCAGTTCTTCATACAGTCCATGTGTCATGTTCAATGTCTTCATCTCCTGTTGGTGTTTCTGTATCAGATGTCACAAGGAACCAAAGACATGTTTTTATGCCTATGTGGTAAAGGAACAAGTGAAAAATAAACCCCTAATGAGTAAAGTGACATGCAGAGTAAGAAACTGCAAGAACTAATTTAATATGCAGTCAAAATATGTCCACGGAATCATAATATTTTACCGAAGTTAGAACACCATGTGACTGAGAGGAAGACAAACAGAAGGAATGACGAGGTGAATATTTGGACATTATGACCCGCCTAAGTTTTATTAGGTTTTATAAAACTGTGTGAAGTAGCCCTCACGTTTACCTACAGAAAGTTTAGATTCATAAAAATGGGCTACAGGTTTTTTTATGGGTTTGGGTGCCCGTTGTTTATCTGAACCCTGGAATATGAGTTGTTTTGATATTTATGTTTCTAACCTTTTTTTTTTTTCCATACTCAAGTTGGATTTTGTTTTCATAACCAGGACTGATGCTCATAAGGGGGCGTGGCTACACCTTTCATTTATAACACAACGGACAGGTTTAAATTTTAATTTGATCTTAAATGTGGAAAAGTTTTCTTATTTGTCCAATGGATTTTATATCTGGATTATTGAGCATGAACTTTGGCATTTTCTTGTTTTAACGTCCCAGACTCTGTTTTATTGCAACATTGTGCAGCACATCATTTAAAACCACCTTCTAATCTCTTCAACCACATTTACTGCTTCTAAACCGAATGATGAAAACAAGTTTGATGTTGTTGTAAAACAGCATTTCAGAAGTTTCCTCGAGTATCTCCTGATGAAAGCACAAGCTTCCATATGCAACACTCATCCATCCATCCATCCATCCATCCATTTTCTTCCGCTTATCCGGGGTCGGGTCGCGGGGGTAGCAGCCTAAGTAGGGAGGCCCAGACTTCCCTCTCCCCAGCCACTTGGAGCAGCTCCTCCGGGGGAATCCCAAGGCGTTCCCAGGCCAGCCGAGAAACATAGTCCCTCCAGCGTGTCCTGGGTCTTCCTCTGGGTCTCCTCCCGGTGGGACATGCCCGGAACACCTCACCAGGGAGGCGTCCAGGAGGCATCCTAACCAGATGCCCGAGCCACCTCAACTGGCTCCTCTCGATGTGGAGAAGCAGCGGCTCTACTCCGAGTCCCTCCCGGATGACTGAGCTTCTCACCCTATCTCTAAGGGAGAGTCCAGACACCCTGCGGAGAAAACTCATTTCAGCCGCTTGTATCTGAGATCTCGTTCTTTCGGTCACAACCCAAAGCTCATGACCATAGATGAGGGTGGGAACGTAGATCGATCGGTAAATTGAGAGCTTTGCCTTTCGACTCAGCTCTCTCTTCACCACGACAGACCGGTACAGCGCCCGCTTCACTGCGGATGCTGCACCTATCCGCCTATCGATCTCACGCTCCAGTTTTCCCTCATTCGTGAACAAGACCCCGAGATATTTAAACTCCTCCACTTGGGGCAGGACCTCCTCCCCGACCCGGAGAGGGCATGCTACCCTTTTCCGGATCAAGACCATGGCCTCAGATTTGGAGGAACTGATCCTCATCCCAAAGTATTAAAATTATTAAAAAAACAGGAAGAATCTCCGGCAGCATTCGGACCATTGATGGCAGACAGAATTCCTAATTAATCAAAACAACTTTAATAACAGATCAGAGCTTGTTGGCCTTCATCAGGATCATCAAAGATTAAATGGAAGCATTCCTCGAAGCACTGCATATCACCTCCCACCTGCCAATTATTTAGTCTGAGATCATCTTTAGTTGAGAGATGTTGGAGATAGAAGGCTGCACCACAGCTGTCCATGTAAAGATTACGGGTGGTGCAGCGGCAGCAGGTCAGCCATGTTGAATTGAGTTGACTCCAAAGGTTGATCAGTTGTTAATGTCAAATCATTCATTGCATTCTGGAAGTTTCACTGAAACACGTTCAGTGATTCGTGGATATTTTGCTAACAGAAAAGACAACACACGCAGGGACGTGGACAACAACACGCCTGTTCCTTTTCCTTCTGGACAATAACGTATTTCATCTTGCAGGATGGCTGCAATTCATGGAGGCTTTACCTGCTTCTTCTCTTTCACTGAGTCAAGTTGAACCAGAAACTTTACCAACAAAAACTCACAAAGTTCCATTTACTCTTCTTTAAAGCTCCCTACACCCTGTTTGTATCTCCAGGACTTTGAGAGGTCCCTGCTGTTGAGGTGTGAGGTGTGATTTGGCAATTTACATACAGTAGGATGTTTGTGTGTCTTCTGTAAGCCCTGCTTCCACACGCTGAACTTTGAATGTGTCACAGGTATGTGTTATCTCAAGTATGTGTGTGTGTGTTAGCTTTTATCAAAAAAGGCGTTCAATACAGAACAACTGGACTTTATTTGTAGCAACAAGACGTTTCGCTCATCATCCTATTAATGTGTGAGGTGTGACTTGTCAATTTACATACAGTAAGATGTTGTGTGTTTTATGTAAGCTCTGTTTTCACACACTGAACTGACTGCACGAGGCCTGTAAGACGTTGTCAACTCTGTCGGTTTGTTAGCTAAATATCTCAATAACCTCTGGATGTATTTTATGGTGCGGCCCTGCAGCTGGTTCCCAGACGCTTCCCACCTGATGAGAACAGAGGAGCCTCACTTGTGAATTAGACTAACAAAGACTTTGACAGGTCCCTGTTATCAATGTGTGAAGTGTGGTTTTTGTCAATTTACATACAGTAGGATGTGTGTGTGTTTTCTGTAAGCTCTGCTTTCACACACTGAACTTTGAATGGGTCACAGGCACGTGTTATCCCAAGTATGTGTGTGTGTTAGCTTCCAATTTACCTAGTTTGGTGTGTACCAGTGGCCCAGCTTGCTTATAACTTCTCTCTCCCTCTCACAGTCTCCTCATCGAATTGAGAAAGCTCATCGGATGATGAGCGAAACGTCTTGTTGCTACAAATAAAGTCCAGTTGTTCTGTATTGAACGCCTTTTTTGATTTTATCATGTCCTGGACGACTGAGAATCTTCACCAGCGTGTTAGCTTTTAATTTACATAGGTTGGTGCATGTCACTTCAACCTGTTTATAACTTCACTCTCTCACAGCCTGCTCATTGAATTGATAAAGCTCCTCGGATGAGAAGCGAAACGTCTTTCTGTTACAAATAAAGTCCAGTTGTTTCTGTATTGAACGCCTTTTTTGATTCTATCATGTCCTGGACGACTGAGAATCTTCACCAGTATACCTCCAGCACAGTTCTTGTGTAAAACATGTCCACAAGCGTGGGTTGAGTTTGTATTTTTAAATTAAATTAATGTTTTATTAAAGTCATCAAGTGTCTAACCTCATGTCATTTCTCATGTTCACATCCAGACTTTGTTCTCATGCTCCTGTTGGTCCACGGCTCATTTTCAACACTTTATTCTTCTCTCACAGTAGAGTTTTTACGTTGAGCCTTTTCGAAGCACAACACATACGTGAGAGGTTGGTCGCAGTGACTGTGTGGAGCCAGAGTCAACACAGTAGTAAGATTAGTGTTTGACAAAGTGAAAGGGGGACGTACCAGCCAAGGCTTCAGATAAGAACGTGCAGAAAGAGTTTTAAAAACAGAGGTTAATGTTTGCTGTCACAGACTTCCCTTTCAGATAAAGAGTACACAGGGGGAAATAATACCTATAATAAAACAGCCTCTATTAACAAATGTGTCCAGTATTTCAATGATCCAGTTGATTTTGTTTCCCTCAGCATTGCATGTTCATAGTTTGTGTGTAACTTGAGACTTTGAGCATGAACAAGTGAAGATGAAATCTGCAGAAGAAAGAAAAGGACCTGTTTAAAGTGATGACTAGTTCATCAAGTGGTGTTGCTGCATGGTCAAACTGTTATGCGCAACAAAATAACAGGAAGTGTGAGAGTTTTAGTTCTTTGGGTTGAACAAACATGACATTTAGACAGAAACAAGATGCATCTGTGCAGAGGAAGCTTTGGTCTAAAGTCTGTTCAAAAGAGGAGCCTTTAGTCTAACAAAGACCTTAAGAAACCCCTACTGTTAAGGTGTGATTTGTCAATTTACATAGGATGTGTGTGTGTGTGTGTGTTATCTCAGGTATGTGTGTGTGTTATCTCAGACTTTATAACCGTACTCTCACACAGTCTGCTCTTTGAATTGAGAAAGCTCTTTGGATGAAGAGCGAAACATTTTCTGTTACAAATAAAGTCCAGTTGTTTTTGTATTGAACGCCTTTTTTTGATCTGTTCAAAACTCTATAATACTGCAGACCGCGGTCAAATGGAGCGTTTGTATGTCTATAGCTGCTGCGGAGTACTTTACAATGTTTCATGTTCACCCAGTTATTCCCAGAGCGCCTTGTACACGTTCACATTTCCATGTGCAACACTTTTTTTATTGTCCTAAAAAAGTTAAGTCAGGTCCTCTGGACGGGTTAAAAATCAAACCTGTTGTTTTTTTTTAACCCGTCCAGAGGACCCGACTTAACTTTTTAAGAATTTTCTACCAGGATTACTGAGATTGCATCAGGAGACTTTTTTTTAATTGTCTCTCAAAAGCTGCGCCCACAACAAATGACAGTAAATTATATAAAAGCTGCACTGCATCAGATGAATTTTCATTCTCTCATTCAACCTTTATTTATGCAGCTTAGTCTCATTGAGTCAAGAGGACTCATTTTCATGATTCAAGACTCAAGACAATATATTTGGGACCAGGTCTAACTCGGTCCAACGTTTGGGGTCCCCTATTCTCCCTCATCAGATGGTGGAAACAACTGTTAAACTTTAAACTGTAAATTTTCCAAATAAATAAATAAATAAACATTTGTTGACTTGGCTGAAGTTGGGAGTGCTTCTAAAAATCTAAATGTGCAACAAAAACCTAAATCTATCTTTAGTTCTTCATTCAGTCTTTGCCTAAATTTTTATTTAGGAATTATAGTTTGGTCAGTAACTTCAAGTCCTGACTTCAAGTCCTGGCTTCAAGTCCTGGCTTCAAGTCCTGAGTTCAAGTCCTGGCTTCAAGTCCTGAGTTCAAGTCCTGGCTTCAAGTCCTGAGTTCAAGTCCTGAGTTCAATTCCTGGCTTCAAGTCTTAGGTTCAAGTCCTGGCTTCAAGTCCTGGCTTCAAGTCCTGAGTTCAAGTCCTGGATTCAAGTCCTGAGTTCAAGTCCTGGCTTCAATTCTTGGCTTCAAGTCCTGGCTTCAAGTCCTGGCTTCAAGTCCTGGCTTCAAGTCCTGAGTTCAAGTCCTGGCTTCAAGTCCTGGCTTCAAGTCCTGAGTTCAAGTCCTGGCTTCAAGTCCTGAGTTAAAGTCCTGGCTTTAAGTCTTAGGTTCAAGTCCTGGCTTCAAGTCCTGAGTTCAAGTCCTGAGTTCAAGTCCTGGCTTCAAGTCTTGGGTTCAAGTCCTGAGTTCAAGTCCTGGCTTCAAGTCCTGGCTTCAAGTCCTGGCTTCAAGTCCTGGCTTCAAGTCCTGAGTTCAAGTCCTATCTTCAAGTCCTGAGTTCAAGTACTGGCTTCAAGTCTTAGGTTCAAGTCCTGGCTTCAAGTCCTGAGTTCAAGTCCTGAGTTCAAGTCCTGGCTTCAAGTCTTAGGTTCAAGTCCTGGCTTCAAGTCCTGAGTTCAAGTCCTGGCTTCAAGTCTTAGGTTCAAGTCCTGGCTTCAAGTCCTGACTTCAACTCCTCACTTCATTTCTTGGGTTCAAGTATTGCATTTCAAGTCCTGGCTTCAAGTCCTGACTTCAAGTCCTGAATTCAAGTCCAGACTTCAAGTCCTGACTTCAAGTCTTGGGTTCAAGTCTTGGGTTCAAGACTTGGGTTCAAGTCTTGGGTTCAAGTCTTGGGTTCAAGTCTTGGGTTCAAGTCCTGACTTCAAGCCCTGACTTCAAGTCCTGATTTCAAGTCCTGACTTCAAGTCTTGGGTTCAAGTCTTGGGTCAAAGTCCTGACTTCAAGCCCTGACTTCAAGTCCTGAATTCAAGTCCTGACTTCAAGTCCTGACTTCAAGTCTTGGGTTCAAGTCTTACATTCCAAGTCCTGACTTCAAGCCCTGACTTCAATTCCTGACTTCAAGACTTGGGTTCAAGTCTTGGGTTCAAGTCTTGGGTTCAAGTCCTGACTTCAAGTCCTGACTTAAATGTCCTGACTTCATGTCCTGACTTCATGTCCTGACTTCAAGTCCTGACCTCAAGTCTTGGCTTCAAGTCTTGGGTTCATGTCCTGACTTCAAGTCCTGACTTCAAGTCTTGGGTTAAAGTCTTGGGTTAAAGTCTTGGGTTCAAGTCCTGGCTTCATGTCCTGAGTTCAAGTCCTGGCTTCAAGTCTTGGGTTCAAGTCTTGGGCTCAAGTCTTGGGTTCATGTCCTGGCTTAAAGTCTTGGGTTCAAGTCTTGGCTTCAAGACCTGGCTTCAAGTCCTGACTTCAAGTCTTGGGTTCAAGTCTTGGGTTCAAGTCTTGGGTTCAAGTCCTGACTTCAAGTCCTGGCTTCAAGTCCTGACTTCATGTTCTGACTTTAAGTTTTGACTTCAAGTTGTGGCTTCATGTCCTGAGTTCAAGTCCTGGCTTCAAGTCTTGGGTTCAAGTCTTGGGTTCAAGTCATGGCTTCATGTCCTGAGTTCTAGTCCTGGCTTCAAGTCTTGGGTTCAAGTCTTGGGTTCATGTCTTGGGTTCATGTCTTGCGTTCCAAGTCCTGCTTTCAAGTGTTGACTTCATGTCCTGACTTCAAGTCCTGATATCAAGTCTTGGGTTCAAGTCTTGGGTTCAAGTCCTGACTTCAAGTCTTGACTTCAAGTCTTGGGTTCAAGTCTTGGCTTCAAGTCCTGACTTCAAGTCCTGACTTCAAGTCCTGACTTCAAGTCCTGACTTCAAGTCCTGATTTCAAGTCTTGGTTCAAGTCTTGGGTTCAAGTGCTGACTTCAAGTCCTGGCTTCAAGTCCTAACTTCAAGTCCTGGCTTTAAGTTCTGATTTCAAGTCCTGGCTTCATGTCCTGAGTTCAAGTCCTGGCTTCAAGTCTTGGGTTCAAGTCTTGGGTTCAAGTCTTGGGTTCAAGTCTTGGGTTTAAGTCGTGGCTTCATTTCCTGAGTTCAAGTCCTGGCTTCAAGTCTTGCGTTCAAGTCTTGGGTTCAAGTCTTGGGTTCAAGTCCTGGCTTCAAGACTTGGGTTCAAGTCTTGGCTTCAAGTCCTTACTTCAAGTCATGACTTCAAGTCCTGACTTAAAGTCCTGGTTTCAAGTCCTGACTTTAAGTCCTGATTTCAAGTCTTGGGTCCAAGTCTTGGGTTCAAGTGCTGACTTCAAGTCCTGGCTTCAAGTCCTGACTTCAAGTCCTGGCTTTAAGTTCTGATTTCAAGTCCTAGCTTCATGTCCTGAGTTCAAGACCTGGCTTCAATTCTTGGATTCAAGTCTTGGGTTCAAGTCTTGGGTTCAAGTCCTGGCTTCATTTCCTGAGTTCAAGTCCTGGCTTCAAGTCTTGGGTTCAAGTCTTGGGTTCAAGTCCTGGCTTCAAGTCTTGGATTCAAGACTTTGCTTCAAGTCCTGGCTTCAAGTCCTGACTTCAAGTCCTGACTTCAATTCCTGGCTTCAAGTCCTGAGTTCAAGTCTTGGGTTCAAGTCTTGGGTTCAAGTCCTGAGTTCAAGTCCTGGCTTCAAGTCCTGAGTTCAAGTCCTGGGTTCAAGTCTTGAGTTCAAGTCCTAGCTTCCTGACTTCAAGTCCTGACTTCAAGTCTTGGGTTCAAGTATTGCGTTCCAAGTCATGGCTTCAAGTGATGACTTCAAGTCCTGACTTCAAGTCTTTGGTTCAAGTATTACGTTCCAAGTCCTGAATTCAAGTCCTGACTTCAAGTATTGGGTTCAAGTCTTGGGTTCAAGTCTTGGGTTCAAGTCTTGGGTTCAAGTCTTGGGTTTAAGTCTTGGGTTCAAGTCTTTGGTTCAAGTCCTGACTTCAAGCCCTGACTTGAAGTCCTGACTTCAAGTCTTGGGTTCAAGCCTTGGGTTCAAGTGCTGACTTCAAGTCCTGGCTTCAAGTACTGACTTCAAGTCCTTGCTTTAATTCTGACTTCAATTCCTGGCTTCATGTCCTAAGTTCAAGTCCTGGCTTCAAGTCTTGGGTTCAAGTCTTGGGTTCAAGTCCTGGCTTCATGTCCTGAGTTCAAGTCCTAGCTTCAAGTCTTGGGTTCAAGTCTTGGGTTCAAGTCCTGGCTTCAAGACATGGGTTCAAGTCTTGGCTTCAAGTCCTGGATTCAAGTCCTGACTTCAAGTCTTGACTTCAAGTCCTGACTTCAAGTCCTGACTTCAAGTCCTGACTTCAAGTCCTGAGTTCAAGTCTTGGGTTCAAGTCTTGGGTTCAAGTCCTAAGTTCAAGTCCTGGCTTCAAGTCCTGAGTTCACGTCCTAGGTTCAAGTACTGAGTTCAAGTCCTGGCTTCAAGTCTTAGGTACAAGTCTTGCGTTCCAAGTCCCGGCTTCAAGTGCTGACTTCAAGTCCTGACTTCAACTCTTGGGTTCAAGTATTGCATTCCACGTCCTAGCTTCAAGTCCTGACTTCAAGTCCTGAATTCAAGTCCTGACTTCATGTCCTGACTTCAAGTCTTGGGTTCAATTCTTGGGTTCAAGACTTGGGTTCAAGTCTTGGGTTCAAGTCCTGACTTCAAGCCCTGACTTGAAGTCCTGACTTCAAGTTCTGACTTCAAGTATTGGGTTCAAGTGTTGTGTCCAAGTCCTGACTTCAAGCCCTGGCTTCAAGTCCTGACTTCAAGTCCTGAATTCAAGTCCTGGGTTCAAGTCTTGCATTCCAAGTCCTGGCTTCGAGTCCTGACTTCCAGTCCTGACTTCAAGTCTTGGGATCAAGTCTTGGGTTCAAGTCTTGGGTTCAAGTCCTGACTTCAAGTCCTGGCTTCATGTCCTAAGTTTATGTCCTGACTTCATGTCCTGGCTTCAAGTCCTGACTTCAAGTCTTGGGTTCAAGTCTTGGGTTCAAGTCCTGACTTCACGTCCTGACTTCAAGTCCTGACTTCAAGTCCTGACTTCAAGTCTTGGGTTCAAGTCTTGGGTTCAAGTCCTGACTTCAAGTCCTAGCTTCAAGTCCTGACTTCAAGTCTTGGCTTTAATTTCTGACTTCAAGTCCTAGATTCATGTCCTGAGTTCAAGTCCTGGCTTCAAGTCTTGGGTTCAAGTCTTGGGTTCAAGTATTGGGTTCATGTCCTGGCTTCATGTCCTGAGTTCAAGTCCTGGCTTCAAGTTATAAGTACACGTCTAGGGTTCAAGTCCTGGCTTCAAGTATTGGGTTCAAGTGCTGACTTCAAGTCCTGGCTTCATGTCCTGACTTCAAGTCCTTGCTTTAAGTTCTGAGTCCAAGTCCTGGATTAATGTCTTGGGTTCAAGTCCTGGCTTAAAGTCTTGGGTCTAACTCTTGGGTTCAAGTCTTGGGTTCAAGTCCTGGCTTCATGTCCTGAGTTCAAGTCCTGGCTTCATGTCTTGGGTTCAAGTCTTGGGTTCAAGCCTTGGGTTCAAGTCCTGGCTTCAATACTTGGGTTCAAGTCTGGGCTTCAAGTCCTGACTTCAAGTCCTAACTTCAAGTCCTGACTTAAAGTATTGACTTTAAGTCCTAACTTCAAGTCTTGACTTCAAGTCCTGACTTCAAGTCCTGACTTCAAGTCCTAAGTTCAAGTCTTGCGTTCAAGTCCTGAGTTCAAGTCCTGGCTTCAAGTCCTGAGTTCATGTCCTGGGTTCAAGTACTGAGTTCAATTCCTAGCTTCAAGTCCTGACTTCAAGTCCTGACTTCAAGTCCTGACTTCAAGTCTTGGGTTCAAGTCTTGCATTCCACGTCCTGGCTTCAAATGCTGACTTCAAGTCCTCACTTCAATTCTTGGGTTCAAGTATTGCATTTCAAGTCCTGGCTTCAAGTCCTGACTTCAAGTCCTGAATTCAAATCCTGACTTCAAGTCCTGACTTCAAGTCTTGGGTTCAAGTCTTGGGTTCAAGTCTTGGGTTCAAGTCCTGACTTCAAGCCCTGACTTCAAGTCCTGAGTTCAAGTCTTGCGTTCAAGTCTTGGGTTCAAGACTTGGGTTCAAGTCCTGACTTCAAGCCCTGACTTGAAGTCCTGACTTCAAGTCTGTGGTTCAAGTCTTGGGTCCAAGTCTTGACTTCAAGCCCTGACTTCAAGTCCTGACTTCAAGTCCTGACTTCAAGTCTTGGGTTCAAGTCTTGCATTCCAAGTCCTGGCTTCAAGTCCTGACTTCAAGCCCTGACTTCAAGTCCTGATTTCAAGTCCTGACTTCAAGTCTTGGGTTCAAGTCTTGGGTCAAAGTCCTGACTTCAAGCCCTGACTTCAAGTCCTGAATTCAAGTCCTGACTTCAAGTCCTGACTTCAAGTCTTGGGTTCAAGTCTTACATTCCAAGTCCTGACTTCAAGCCCTGACTTCAATTCCTGACTTCAAGACTTGGGTTCAAGTCTTGGGTTCAAGTCTTGGGTTCAAGTCCTGACTTCAAGTCCTGACTTAAATGTCCTGACTTCATGTCCTGACTTCATGTCCTGACTTCAAGTCCTGACCTCAAGTCTTGGCTTCAAGTCTTGGGTTCATGTCCTGACTTCAAGTCCTGACTTCAAGTCTTGGGTTAAAGTCTTGGGTTAAAGTCTTGGGTTCAAGTCCTGGCTTCATGTCCTGAGTTCAAGTCCTGGCTTCAAGTCTTGGGTTCAAGTCTTGGGCTCAAGTCTTGGGTTCATGTCCTGGCTTAAAGTCTTGGGTTCAAGTCTTGGCTTCAAGACCTGGCTTCAAGTCCTGACTTCAAGTCTTGGGTTCAAGTCTTGGGTTCAAGTCTTGGGTTCAAGTCCTGACTTCAAGTCCTGGCTTCAAGTCCTGACTTCATGTTCTGACTTTAAGTTTTGACTTCAAGTTGTGGCTTCATGTCCTGAGTTCAAGTCCTGGCTTCAAGTCTTGGATTCAAGTCTTGGGTTCAAGTCATGGCTTCATGTCCTGAGTTCTAGTCCTGGCTTCAAGTCTTGGGTTCAAGTCTTGGGTTCATGTCTTGGGTTCATGTCTTGCGTTCCAAGTCCTGCTTTCAAGTGTTGACTTCATGTCCTGACTTCAAGTCCTGATATCAAGTCTTGGGTTCAAGTCTTGGGTTCAAGTCCTGACTCCAAGTCTTGACTTCAAGTCTTGGGTTCAAGTCTTGGCTTCAAGTCCTGACTTCAAGTCCTGACTTCAAGTCCTGACTTCAAGTCCTGATTTCAAGTCTTGGGTTCAAGTCTTGGGTTCAAGTGCTGACTTCAAGTCCTGGCTTCAAGTCCTAACTTCAAGTCCTGGCTTTAAGTTCTGATTTCAAGTCCTGGCTTCATGTCCTGAGTTCAAGTCCTGGCTTCAAGTCTTGGGTTCAAGTCTTGGGTTCAAGTCTTGGGTTCAAGTCTTGGGTTTAAGTCGTGGCTTCATTTCCTGAGTTCAAGTCCTGGCTTCAAGTCTTGCGTTCAAGTCTTGGGTTCAAGTCTTGGGTTCAAGTCCTGGCTTCAAGACTTGGGTTCAAGTCTTGGCTTCAAGTCCTTACTTCAAGTCATGACTTCAAGTCCTGACTTAAAGTCCTGGTTTCAAGTCCTGACTTTAAGTCCTGATTTCAAGTCTTGGGTCCAAGTCTTGGGTTCAAGTGCTGACTTCAAGTCCTGGCTTCAAGTCCTGACTTCAAGTCATGGCTTTAAGTTCTGATTTCAAGTCCTAGCTTCATGTCCTGAGTTCAAGACCTGGCTTCAATTCTTGGATTCAAGTCTTGGGTTCAAGTCTTGGGTTCAAGTCCTGGCTTCATTTCCTGAGTTCAAGTCCTGGCTTCAAGTCTTGGGTTCAAGTCTTGGGTTCAAGTCCTGGCTTCAAGTCTTGGATTCAAGACTTTGCTTCAAGTCCTGGCTTCAAGTCCTGACTTCAAGTCCTGACTTCAATTCCTGGCTTCAAGTCCTGAGTTCAAGTCTTGGGTTCAAGTCTTGGGTTCAAGTCCTGAGTTCAAGTCCTGGCTTCAAGTCCTGAGTTCAAGTCCTGGGTTCAAGTCTTGAGTTCAAGTCCTAGCTTCCTGACTTCAAGTCCTGACTTCAAGTCTTGGGTTCAAGTATTGCGTTCCAAGTCATGGCTTCAAGTGATGACTTCAAGTCCTGACTTCAAGTCTTTGGTTCAAGTATTACGTTCCAAGTCCTGAATTCAAGTCCTGACTTCAAGTATTGGGTTCAAGTCTTGGGTTCAAGTCTTGGGTTCAAGTCTTGGGTTCAAGTCTTGGGTTTAAGTCTTGGGTTCAAGTCTTTGGTTCAAGTCCTGACTTCAAGCCCTGACTTGAAGTCCTGACTTCAAGTCTTGGGTTCAAGCCTTGGGTTCAAGTGCTGACTTCAAGTCCTGGCTTCAAGTACTGACTTCAAGTCCTTGCTTTAATTCTGACTTCAATTCCTGGCTTCATGTCCTAAGTTCAAGTCCTGGCTTCAAGTCTTGGGTTCAAGTCTTGGGTTCAAGTCCTGGCTTCATGTCCTGAGTTCAAGTCCTAGCTTCAAGTCTTGGGTTCAAGTCTTGGGTTCAAGTCCTGGCTTCAAGACATGGGTTCAAGTCTTAGCTTCAAGTCCTGGATTCAAGTCCTGACTTCAAGTCTTGACTTCAAGTCCTGACTTCAAGTCCTGACTTCAGGTCCTGACTTCAAGTCCTGAGTTCAAGTCTTGGGTTCAAGTCTTGGGTTCAAGTCCTAAGTTCAAGTCCTGGCTTCAAGTCCTGAGTTCACGTCCTAGGTTCAAGTACTGAGTTCAAGTCCTGGCTTCAAGTCTTAGGTACAAGTCTTGCGTTCCAAGTCCCGGCTTCAAGTGCTGACTTCAAGTCCTG
Organism: Garcialebias charrua; assembly: GCA_038048925.1. NCBI lineage: Eukaryota > Metazoa > Chordata > Actinopteri > Cyprinodontiformes > Rivulidae > Garcialebias > Garcialebias charrua. The sequence goes on along the minus strand of JBBPBX010005475.1, from coordinate 37,839 downwards.
ACTTCAACTCTTGGGTTCAAGTATTGCATTCCACGTCCTAGCTTCAAGTCCTGACTTCAAGTCCTGAATTCAAGTCCTGACTTCATGTCCTGACTTCAAGTCTTGGGTTCAATTCTTGGGTTCAAGACTTGGGTTCAAGTCTTGGGTTCAAGTCCTGACTTCAAGCCCTGACTTGAAGTCCTGACTTCAAGTTCTGACTTCAAGTATTGGGTTCAAGTGTTGTGTCCAAGTCCTGACTTCAAGCCCTGGCTTCAAGTCCTGACTTCAAGTCCTGAATTCAAGTCCTGGGTTCAAGTCTTGCATTCCAAGTCCTGGCTTCGAGTCCTGACTTCCAGTCCTGACTTCAAGTCTTGGGATCAAGTCTTGGGTTCAAGTCTTGGGTTCAAGTCCTGACTTCAAGTCCTGGCTTCATGTCCTAAGTTTATGTCCTGACTTCATGTCCTGGCTTCAAGTCCTGACTTCAAGTCTTGGGTTCAAGTCTTGGGTTCAAGTCCTGACTTCACGTCCTGACTTCAAGTCCTGACTTCAAGTCCTGACTTCAAGTCTTGGGTTCAAGTCTTGGGTTCAAGTCCTGACTTCAAGTCCTAGCTTCAAGTCCTGACTTCAAGTCTTGGCTTTAATTTCTGACTTCAAGTCCTAGATTCATGTCCTGAGTTCAAGTCCTGGCTTCAAGTCTTGGGTTCAAGTCTTGGGTTCAAGTATTGGGTTCATGTCCTGGCTTCATGTCCTGAGTTCAAGTCCTGGCTTCAAGTTATAAGTACACGTCTAGGGTTCAAGTCCTGGCTTCAAGTATTGGGTTCAAGTGCTGACTTCAAGTCCTGGCTTCATGTCCTGACTTCAAGTCCTTGCTTTAAGTTCTGAGTCCAAGTCCTGGATTAATGTCTTGGGTTCAAGTCCTGGCTTAAAGTCTTGGGTCTAACTCTTGGGTTCAAGTCTTGGGTTCAAGTCCTGGCTTCATGTCCTGAGTTCAAGTCCTGGCTTCAAGTCTTGGGTTCAAGTCTTGGGTTCAAGCCTTGGGTTCAAGTCCTGGCTTCAATACTTGGGTTCAAGTCTGGGCTTCAAGTCCTGACTTCAAGTCCTAACTTCAAGTCCTGACTTAAAGTCTTGACTTCAAGTCCTGACTTCAAGTCCTGACTTCAAGTCCTAAGTTCAAGTCTTGCGTTCTAGTCCTGAGTTCAAGTCCTGGCTTCAAGTCCTGAGTTCATGTCCTGGGTTCAAGTACTGAGTTCAATTCCTAGCTTCAAGTCCTGACTTCAAGTCCTGACTTCAAGTCCTGACTTCAAGTCTTGGGTTCAAGTCTTGCATTCCACGTCCTGGCTTCAAATGCTGACTTCAAGTCCTCACTTCAATTCTTGGGTTCAAGTATTGCATTTCAAGTCCTGGCTTCAAGTCCTGACTTCAAGTCCTGAATTCAAATCCTGACTTCAAGTCCTGACTTCAAGTCTTGGGTTCAAGTCTTGGGTTCAAGTCTTGGGTTCAAGTCCTGACTTCAAGCCCTGACTTCAAGTCCTGAGTTCAAGTCTTGCGTTCAAGTCTTGGGTTCAAGACTTGGGTTCAAGTCCTGACTTCAAGCCCTGACTTGAAGTCCTGACTTCAAGTCTGTGGTTCAAGTCTTGGGTCCAAGTCTTGACTTCAAGCCCTGACTTCAAGTCCTGACTTCAAGTCCTGACTTCAAGTCTTGGGTTCAAGTCTTGCATTCCAAGTCCTGGCTTCAAGTCCTGACTTCAAGTCTTGACTTCAAGTCCTGACTTCAAGTCTTGGGTTCAAGTCTTGTGTTTAAGTCTTGGGTTCAAGTCTTGGGTTCAAGTCCTGACTTCAAGTCCTGACTTCAAGTCCTGACTTCAAGTCCTGGATTCATGTCCTGATTTCATGTCCTGACTTCAAGTCCTGACTTCATGTCTTAGGTTCAAGTCTTGGGTTCAAGTCTTGACTTCAAGTCCTGGCTTCAAGTTCTGACTTCAAGTCCTGGCTTTAAGTTCTGACTTCAAGTCCTGGCTTCATGTCCTGAGTTCAAGTCCTGGCTTCATGTCCTGAGTTCAATTCCTGGCTTCAAGTCTTGGGTTCAAGTCTTGGGTTCAAGTCTTGAGTTCATGTCCTGGCTTCAAGTCTTGGGTTCAAGTCTTGGGTTCAAGTCCTGGCTTCAAGTCCTGACTTCAAGTCTTGGGTTCAAGTCTTGGGTTCAAGTCCTGACTTCAAGTCCTGGCTTCAAGTCCTGACTTCAAGTCTTGGCTTTAAGTTCTTACTTCAAGTCCTGGCTTCATGTCCTGAGTTCAAGTCCTGGCTTCAAGTCTTGGGTTCAAGTCTTGGGTTCAAGTCCTGGCTTCATGTCCTGAGTTCTAGTCCTGGCTTCAAGTCTTGGGTTCAAGTCTTGGGTTCATGTCTTGGGTTCAAGTCTTGTGTTCCAAGTCCTGGCTTCAAGTGCTGACTTCAAGTCCTGACTTCAATTCTTGGGTTCAAGTATTGCGTTCCAAGTCCTGGTTTCAAGTCCTGACTTCAAGTCCTGACTTCAAGTCCTGACTTCAAGTCTTGGGTTCAAGTCTTGGATTCAAGACTTGGGTTCAAGTCTTGGGTTCAAGTCTTGGTTTCAAGTCTTGGGTTCAAGTACAGTATTGGGTTCAAGTCCTGACTTCAAGCCCTGTCTTGAAGTCCTGACTTAAAGTCTTGGGTTCAAGTCTTGCCTTCCAAGTCCTGGCTTCAAGTCCTGGCTTCAAGTCCTGACTTCAAGTCTTGGGTTCAAGTCTTGCCTTCCAAGTCCTGGCTTCAAGTCCTGACTTCAAGTCCTGACTTCAAGTCCTGACTTCAAGTCCTGACTTCAAGTCCTGACTTCAAGTCCTGACTTCAAGTCTTGGGTTCAAGTCTTGGGTTCAAGTCTTGGGTTCAAGTCTTGGGTTCAAGTCCTGACTTCAAGCCCTGACTTCAAGTCCTGACTTCATGACTTGGGTTCAAGTCTTGCCTTCCAAGTCCTGGCTTCAAGTCCTGACTTCAAGTCTTGGGTTCAAGTCTTGCCTTCCAAGTCCTGGCTTCAAGTCCTGACTTCAAGTCCTGACTTCAAGTCCTGACTTCAAGTCCTGACTTCAAGTCCTGACTTCAAGTCCTGACTTCAAGTCTTGGGTTCAAGTCTTGGGTTCAAGTCTTGGGTTCATGTCTTGGTTTCAAGTCCTGACTTCAAGCCCTGACTTCAAGTCCTGACTTCATGTCATGTGTTTAAGTCTTGGGTCCAAGTCTTGGGTTCAAGTCCTGACTTCAAGTCTTGGCTTCAAGTCCTGGCTTCAAGTCCTGGCTTCAAGTCCTGAGTTCAATTCCTGGATTTAAATGCTGGGTTGTGTCTGGGGTTGTTCTGTGTGGAGTTTTCATGTTCTCCTCATGTTTGCAAGGGTTTCCTCCAGGTTCTCCGGTTCCTCCCACGGTCTAAAACATGCATGTCAGGCTGCCTGCAGGCCAGGCCTCCTTTAAAAGGAGAGCTGTGAGCTCAGGAGGATTTGCTGCTTAAATAACATTTAATAAAAATAAATTATTCCAAAGGAACTGCTTGACTTGGTTGTTAATAAATATAACTAAAGCAAGTTTTAGATTGTATTTAATGTTTTAGCTGGTAAATAACTCAAATACCTGGGAGTTTTACTAAACCACTTCATATCTGTTTGTGGCATGATGAGTTTTAAAAAAAGAAGCAAAGCATCAGTGAAGAACACAGTGACATGTTGGACAAGGTCCGATCAGAGCTTTGACTTTTTGCATTTGTGCCTTCGTCAAGTGTGTCTCCTGCCAGAAGCAGACATCAGCAGCAGAGGACAGTTGAGCAGATAGCATCTCATCCAGCAGGGTGTCTGCTGCTGTCTCTGAGGGACAACTTTAACATTAATGACCAAATACCCTGATGCATGCGCAATAATCCAGGTAGAAATTTTTAAACAAGCTAAGTCTGGTCCTCTGGACATTCAAAAAACTAAACAAAGCAACTAAATAAATAAAAAAACAACAACAACAAAAAAAGAAGCTTTGTTTAGTTTTGTTTTTTGAATGTCCAGAGGACCAGCCTTAGTTTTTTTAGATTAATTACCAAATGCATGAGAAACGGTCAAACAACAAGACACGTCAATTATTCTGTCATTGCACGGAATTACAATAACTGTAAGGAAAATAAAAAAAGTAACGGTTTTGTTTAAATTGTATAACTGTCGCTTTAAATGTTCTCAATGCGGCGTTCAGGGGCTGTTCGTAATTTTTCCGATTATCATGAAGAGTCAAGATGAAGACTGTGGTTTTGTGACGTTTAAAGAGTTGCATTATTTGAAATCAGTCATAAAAATAAAACCTGGATTAGAGCTACACAGTAAGAACATGTTTGGGACATTCAGGTCATTTTAGTGAACACTGTCCTGACATTATTCAAGAGTTCTCTCAGACCTGAGGTTTATGTCGTTTCCCCCAAAACGCAATGGTTAAGATTGTACATTTCAACCTGTTGTAAGATTTTCACAGGTTAAAGACCAGCCCGCTTCACTTTGCCTTCAAAGTGCGCACTTTACACAAACTGCGAGGTTTTCTGCTGTCCGTGAAGGCATCACGCGCAGCGCTTTCCTGTTCTTTGAGGAGGCAGGCCGGTGATTTTCCACTCCCGCTGGTGTCTCTGGTCCCCCGGTCTGAGGAGACAAAGGTCAGAAAGAGGAGCTTATAAAAAGGCTAAAATAACGGCTTCCGCGCATCCACATCCACTCACGGACACGGACACGGGAGGACACGGGAGGACACGGGACCTCGCGCTAAGGACAATAAAGGACCAATTTCAACCTGAAGCCATCACCTCAACAAAGCAGGTAAAGAAACAAGAGCATCCTCGTTTTGCTCCTGAACGCCTCAGGGAGGATGTTGCTGCTTCATTCATTTCCTCTCCAGATGGTTTGGAAACAAACAAACAAACAAACAAACAAACAAACAACGTGACATTTCATTTAACTGTTCACACCGTTTGAATGAGGAGTTTCTTTGAGCAGAGAAGTTTTGTGCACACAGAGGGGCCGTGCGTGTTTCAGGCTGCATGTTGTTTTATTGGGGAGTGCGTGCAGAGGTGCGTGCGCGTCTTTGTGCTCAAATGAACGCGGCTGCGCTCGTGCGCTCCGGAAGCTGTGCCGGTGGATCAGCTTTGATCCTCGTTCTGATTGTCATCTGTCATAGTATCGATTTTTCTGATCAGTTCCCTGTCGGAGTATCGATCTTTCTTATCAGTTCCCTGTCAGAGTATCGATCTTTCTTATCAGTTCCCTGTCAGAGTATCAATCTTTCTGATCATTTCCCTGCCAGAGTATCAATCTTTCTGATCATTTCCCTGTCAGAGTATCGATCTTTCTTATCAGTTCCCTGTCAGAGTATCGATATTTCTGGTCAGTTCCCTGCCAGAGTATCAATCTTTCTGATCATTTCCCTGTCAGAGTATCGATCTTTCTTATCAGTTCCCTGTCAGAGTATCGATATTTCTGGTCAGTTCCCTGCCAGAGTATCAATCTTTCTTATCAGTTCCCTGTCAGAGTATCGATCTTTCTGATCAGTTCCCTGTCAGAGTATTGATCTTTCTGATCAGTTCCCTGTCAGAGTATCGATATTTCTGGTCAGTTCCCTCCCAGAGTATTGATCTTTCTTATCAGTTCCCTGTCAGAGTATTTTTCATTCATTCAATCTTTATTTAGTCAGGTAAATCTTTTGAACCTCATGGGCTCATTTACGAAAGTGACCTGCTAAAACTAAAGAACAATGAACAGCAGTGATAGAATTTCATTAAACAATAAACAAACAAACAATAAACAATAGAAAACAAAAAGAGAGAAAAAAACAAAAGTTTTTTTTTTTCCTTTTTTTAACAAAGTATCAAAAAACTAGCAAAACATTATATTATATCGATCTTTCTGATCAGTTCCCTGTCAGAGTATCGATCTTTCTGATCAGTTCCCTGTCAGAGTCCTGCTGTGATGGCTCCTCAGCTTCTTCTGTGAGACTTATCTGACATGATGAGCATGTTCAACCAGACGCGTTGCTGCTGCTCGGTTCTTCAGATTCTCCATAAAGGGAAGTGAGGAGCTCTGAGGAGGCGGAGATGCTCTTTGAGATGCCCCCCTCCCCCGCCTGTCTCGTTTCCTGCTTTCTTGAATATTATTTTCAACATTAAAACGACTTGTTGAGTTTTGAGACACAACTCCTGATGTCCAAGTTTAAACCAGTGGACTTTGAGGGTTTTGTGTTTTTATGTATTGACTTTGTTCTTAATGTACTGTACAGTAGTTAGTTGTGCATCTCACATCTGATTCATAAAAGACACAGAGTCAAACAGATGTAACGGGTTGAGGATAAATGTAAGTTAACGCAAAAAGCCAAGACATGGTTCTGTGTCAGTTATTGGTTAATAATTAGCTGATTAAATCAATCATCACAATTACAATCAGGACTTGTTTTAAAAAAGCAAAACACTTTATAAAACCTGACTCCCAAATGATACATAAAAATATTATTTTATATTTATCACTCTTTGAGTAACTAAGCAAAAAAGAGAAAATGTATTTTCTACACAATAAAGAACAAAACATCCTAGCTCCCTGTAGTAAGATTGATTGAAGCACATAGTGTTTGTTTGTGTTTGCAACAGTGCTGCTGCAGTTCTCCTCCTGACCTGTAGGTGTCCATATAGAGTAGACAACGCAGCTAAACAGCCAGGAGGAGCTGTCCACGAGTCAGGATCTGTTCTTTATGCAAACTGCACTTTACCTTTCTATTATAATGGATATCTTTGTGTAGAAACAAACCAGACATTTAATTATTAAACTGACCGGATTGTTTCGTTACAAAGATTTAGTAAATCTATAGATTTAATCCCTAACCTGCTGCTTCACCTGTGAATTGGTTCAGATCAGTTTGGAACGTGTCAGAGTATTACATTTTATTCATGGAAAATTACCCAGACTCAACGCTGTGTGAAGCAGAGATGCAGAAGGTGCTGCAGCACCCCCTGGTGGATGTCAGAATAATTCAAAGTTATACTTGAAGCATTATTGAAAAATGAAACAATCAATCAATCAATCACCTTTATTTAACCAGGTAGAGCCCATTGAGATCGAGATCTCTTTTACAAGGGTGACCTGGTCAAGTGGTCAGCAGCACACGTCACATTGGCAATAGGCATTTGCACTTATCAAAAAGAAAATAAAGAAAACTACAATCACAGTAAACAGATGTTGACAGTTCAAAACCAACAGGATATGACAGATTTCTATATACATTATATACAAAACAAGCAGACAAAAAAAAAACAACAAAAAAACATGCATGTAAATTGGATAAGTAGTGGTTAGTCACAACCTCAGATAACACAAATCAGCAGATTAGTGATCAGGAAAGTAATTTCCATGTATTTGGTATTATGATGATG
>JBBPBX010005475.1:0-15901 GCA_038048925.1 Garcialebias charrua | reverse complement strand
GACCATGGTAAAGAACGATGCTTCTCAACTGAACAAAGAGCCATATGTACTGTACATGAAGTACATTCTTTTATAATGACTCTGACATTTCTCTTTCAGGACAAAAATGTGGGCAGATGTTGAACATGCTGCACAAGTGAAGAGTTCCACAAAGTCTCAGAATGTAAGATGACTTCCAGGAGAAATGGCTGCACACTGAAAACAACCAAATTCCACTTCCTGCATAACGACAGTTTGAATTTTCAAAGATGTGTTCAAGGCTTTCAGCTTTAATAAACCAACCAACGTAACTGTTGAAGAGCAGCTACTTTACAACTTGAGGACAACTGCAGTGAAGAACTTCCAAATCTGGATCTCATAAACATAAAATATTTGGTAGGGATGCACGATATTATCGGCATGGTATCGGCTGATATTAGCGATAAAGTTAAATGTCAGACATTGGCCATTCCATCAAAATAACTCGATATAAAATGCACTGTTTTTGTTTGACTACTGAAATGTTGAGAGAAAAAGTCCTGAATAAATATTCCATCAAAATAACTCGATATAAAATGCACTGTTTTTGTTTGACTACTGAAATGTTGAGAGAAAAAGTCCTGAATAAATTTCACATTAAACATAATCTAAGTTGAAGTGTTACATCATTTTGAGCTACTTTTTGGCATCTGCATTTGGTAGCAGGTCAAACTGATAAAGACCAAGCAGAATAATGTAGTATTTTAATTCCACAGCAGAGAAAGCTATGTAGTATCTGCAAGTGGGACTAGGAAGAAAATATCGGTATTGGTTATCGGCAAAATAAGTTTTAACATTTCGGCATATTGGATATCAGCCAATAATCCAACATCGTGCATCTCTAATATTTGGCATTAAAGGTCCACTGACATGATGTTTGAACTATGCATAAAATTGCTCAACATATATATGTTGTATCATTCAACTATGTTTGTTTATACAAGCAAAATGATAAATCAATTAAATTATGATTTAAAAGTGATTTTAAACTTCGCGCCGTGTTTATTCATGGGAAATCCGATTACACACGAATGCAAAATCTGTGACGTAGTATTAGGCAAAGGCAGTCTGCGTCTGTCTGCAGATTGCCTTTTTTTTTTAACTTAAAAAAATGCAGTTACGTTGTGTCGCATTTTGGTGTTCTAATATCATCAGTGAACAAGTGAGCCTTTTCACTTTCCCAAAAGATGAAATACTTTGTCAAGAATAGAAAACAAAGCTGCACCACTCGGACCCCCCCCTCGCTCCACCTGAACGGTAGTCTCATACAGCTGCAGACCGAAATTAGACCCTACTGTTTCTTGTTCCATCACCCGAACTATTTCTGCTTCTCGCTTCCCATCCGGGGAGCTTTATCAATTCAATGAGGAGACTGTGAGAGGGAGAGAAGTTATAAGCAGGCTGGGCCTCGACACGCACAAACCTATGTAAATTGGAAGCTAACACACACACATACTTGGGATAACACGTGCGTGTGACCGGATGGGAAGTGAAACGTCTTCGGTTACAAATAAAGTCCAGTTGTTTCTGTATTGAACGCCTTTTATTTATTTATTTATCATGTCCTGGACGACTGAGAATCTTCACCAGCATATTTTCGGCTTCCCAAACTGAAGACAAATAGCTCAAATCTTCACTTAGATTGCTAAATTTGTCGGGTTTTAAATTGTCCGCAATTAATAAAGGGGCGTTCAAGAGACGTACCTAATACCAGAGCCCTCTGCCTAATACTACGTCACAGATGTTGCATTCGCGTGAAATCGGATTTCCCGTGAATTAAGACGGCGCAAAGTTTAAAATCACTTTTAAATCAAAATTAAGTTGATTTATCATTTTGCTTGTACAAACGAACATAGTTGAATGAGTGGACCTTTAACATACATGAGCATTCAAGGTGATTCTCTTCTTCTGTCTTCTGTAATGTGAGGTGGTCAATTTCACAATTTAAGTGTATTAATCTTAAAAAGCTCTTGGAGTCTGAGCTATTTTTTTAAGTTTGCAACTTTTGGCTGATTCTGACCTGAAAGTAAAATCTGATTCAGATTCATCCTCAGTGTCACCTGATGTAAAACCAGTTCACATGTTGGTTTATACCCTTTCTGTTTATGAGCAGGTCCACTTCCTGAGTGTTCTGTAAATGATCTGATGCTGTGAAGAACATTCATATAAAATACACGTTTTTGCTTTAGATTAACTAACGAGTTCTATCTTTCTGACAGGTCTGTTGTTTTTCAACATCAACATTCAAATCCCATATTGCGAGCGCTCACCAACACCTCCTAAATGCAAATTTAACCCTTAGAATCGCCCTCATTCTCCACTGAATTCTTCAAGTCAAAATATGACAAGCTGAGCACGAGTGTGAAACTTCATGTCAATGAGTTACCAGAGCTTGTGGAAATGGGACCAAATAATGAATGGAAAGCCTAAACAGTACCAGCAGGCCTGACCTTCTTAATGCTCTGTTTCAAATCTCACAATGTGCCACAGTTCAAAAATGTGGACTATGTTCAAAATGTGTCAACGTGCAACGAAAAGAACTCCCATTATCTAAGCGGAGACTTTATTCAAGAGATTCATGTAAACACCGTCACCATACTGCCACCAAACTACATTCAGAAGTACTGCAATAAAAGAGAAGTATTTACCTCTTGTTTTTTAGTATTTCATGATCTAAACAGTTGTCAGTTCTCTGCGGTTTGCACCATCATGTTTTAGACTGACATGCTTTTCTTTTTGACTGCAAAGGTGAAATAGAAGCAACGTGTGACTTTCTTTATGTCCATTAGTTTGCTTTATATGTATAGGTTTCCTAAAAGTAGCAGATCACAAAGACAAAAAAAGCCTTTCAGCTTCAGCTGTGATAAATCAAGTTGATTATTTCTAAACTTAACAAGTAATTTACAGTAGTTTACTCAAGGGCAAGAATTATCATACATCACTGCAGCCAAAATGAGGATAATGAAGCAGTCATCATCTGCACTGTGGCATTACAAACCATTTACGTTTTCATAAATATTTTGCAGTTGGTGGTGCATTTTGCAAATCAAAACCTTTTTCAGTAGTACAATATACAGTATCCCTATCAATGAAGATTTGCTTTGATCACTCCTGCCATCTTTGTCGCTCACCGCCAAATATGGCGGCCCATTTGCGAGTTATCTCCAGGTAGATTGTCGGCTTGTTGGGTAGATAGTCCAAGTACACCGTATTGCTTGTTTTGGGAATTGCCGCTTCAATCTGCGTCCCTTCGTGCCACTCGTTAAAAGACGTTATAGAGATAAAGTCCGGCCTAGTCTCCAATGCTACGCTCAGAGAGGTTTCGTAGTATTTGCCATTGATGCGGTTTCGAGTGTTCTGAAAGTTCCACGGTCGAACGCTGGTGTCGATATATCCTGGACCCACGCTGGGAATGAAGATCAGGTTGTTGTCTTCGCAGAAAGCTTTAATAGAGCCCCAGTTGCGCTGAGTGGAGCCATAGGAGAACCCGTTGGTGGCGAAGTATGTGTAGACACCATCAAACCCCGCGGTCAGGATGTCCATCTTGTGCTTCTCATCGACCAGCAGTGCTATGAAAATGGCGTCGTACGGAGTATCCCTGATGCTGCTGCTCTCTGTGTGCTTCAGCAGCTTAGCCCACTGCTCAGAGTTCAACAAATAAGAGTCATATACGTAAAAAAGTGGAAGAAGTTTGCCAGTGTTTGTCCGGTACTTGAAAAACGCTGGGTGCTCTCCATATCTGAGAAGAAAAGATAACCAAGATTAAACAGATACAACAGAATATTTTTGGGTGGGATTACAGATTCATAAAACACAGTGAGACTCACTTTTCAATGACGTATTTGACATTAGTGAACATGTTGACTTCATCTCTTCCTCTGTATGGCTCAATGTGAAAAACAACCTGTAGACATATATCAAGTAAAACACAACAAATGTTTATTTTTCAAAACTGTACAAAAACCTTACCTAGGCCTGTCCCGATAACAAATTTGCTGGGCGATTAATTGTCTCAAAATTATTGCGATCAACGATAATATAAATGTTGATTTGTTTTGTGTGTAGTATCTTTCTTGACCACCGGATAGCAGTACAAGACAGTTTAAACCAAAGGATGGATAGTGAGGGAGCGAGCATTGTGTCTCTAAGAAAAATGGGAGGGAGGCCCCTTGACGTCACATGGGCTGTCTATCTTTTCCTTTTTCAGTTCTCAAAATGGCAGATGCTCAGTGTGGTTTGAGCTCTTTAGCATAGCATTTTTCACGCAAAGTTTTTAATTAAAAAAAATCAGTAAACAAGTTTTCAGCTTCTTTTTGCAGAGAAAAACAACTTTTTACACGAAGGTACAGGTTTCAACCGTGAATTTTGAAGCTTCGACAAAACTGAGCTTTTCTCCCGAGGTTGGCCTGTTACGTTTAGCTCGTAGATTTGCTTCTCAGCTTAGCTGCTTTTAGCGATCCAGAAACGCAATTTTGGATGGTTAAATTGATTTTAAAGAGAAAAGAGAAAGGGAGAGGTCAGTGAAGAACACCAGAGTTGAGCTTTTTGTCATCCAGTGTCTTCAGTAGAAAGAGAGAGACACAAAGAAACAATAAAGCCAATAAATGAGGTTGATAATTTTCAATCGTATTGATTTATTGTTTATTGTGACAGGTCTAACCGTACCCCCATAAAACAAGTGTCAAGTTCAAGGATATTTTATCGTCATTTGCGTCACATGTGGTATATGGAATGAAACTGTGTGCTCAAAGTCCAGTTACACCCAAATATAAAGTATGAATAAAAAAGTATAAAAGTAAATGATTAATAACCAATTAGTAATGCAGTTATTAATTGGGCTGTCAACACTGAGTAACCAAAAATAAGCAGTTAGACTACATTAGATAAAAAGGTTAACACAGACTCTTTTCAGAGCAACCAGACATCCACATGACACGCTGGACCACATCCTGCAATGACAGGACAATCGCAGTCTGACGCTGATGACCGTGATCAAATTGATAAAATGTCAGAGAAATTTAAGTGGCTTTTGTCTCGTTTGAAAATCATTTTCAAAGACAAAGAGATGAACAACCAGAATGTGCAACAGCTTCAGTGGACTTTTTTTTTTTTTCAACAAAGATTTAATGTTTTCTTTTAGTCCTTTTCTGACCACTGTATAAAATCTGATATGTCACATTCTGTAATCCAGTCACTGCAGAGGTCACACTTCCACATTTCTGAAGCTACTTCATATTTTCTGACGGAAACTTCTCCAACTCGAGATAGTGACTCAAGGTAGTCGAGTTTTGTCATCGTCTCTGCGCTCCAACGGGGCCGTGGAAGACCTCGGCGGAAGCCTCCTGAAATTTTCACTAAAATGATCAAGACTTTTACCACAGCTGTGAATGTTTTCTTTAAGTGTCACAAAAACAAAACAAAAAAAGTTTTTACCTGGATTATTGAACATGAACTTTGATGTTTTTCAATTATTAGATCTCATACCTAGCCTGGTTGACACCAGATCCTTGTCCTTCACTTCGCTTTGGACTAGGGTCTGGCATTCCTCCCATTGAAAACGATTTCTCCTGGAGATTTTTGAATGGACCAATCAGAGAACAGAAGGCAGAGTTTTGTTAGTTTAGCCTGGCGAGGTCCAGGCTATCAGATAAATTGCTCAGAAACCACTCGGTGGATATTTTTTCTGCCACCAGTGTGTAATTATATGGCTCTAATTTACTGACTGTTGGCCTAGATAAAACATTTGAGATAAAATTCGATTTTTTATCATTTATTTTCGTAGCGCACCCGAGGCTGTTTGGAAAATGTCAAACCGAAACTATTTAAATCCAGCAGATTTGACCATTTCGTGAATTGATTTAGGAACTGTTAAGCTCAGGAACACTTCTGATATAACGTCAGCTAAGAAATATATTTTTTATCAGCAGAGAAATAATAGTTTTTTACCTTGTTTTGATGAAAATTCCTTCGTGGCGGCAGCCATTTTGAATGACGACGTCAGTCGACATCGTTCAAAACTCCGCCTTCTGCTCTCTGATTGCTCAGGAACACTTCTGATATAACGTCAGCTAAGAAATATATTTTTCTCAGCAGAGAAATAATAGTTTTTTACCTTGTTTTATTGAAAATTCCTTCGTGGCGGCAGCCATTTTGAATGACGACGTCAGTCGACGTCGTTCAAAACTCCGCCTTCTGTTCTCTGATTGGTCCGAACAAAAATCTACCGGAGAAATGGTTGTTAATGGGAGAAGTCCCAGACTGTGCAGTGAAGGGAAATGAGAATTGAGCGGAGCTGTGCAGGAAGGCGAGGGCCAGGCTATCTCATACCATAAAAACTGGACATTAAAATAAAACTTACTTTATTTTTATTTTGAGATTGAGATTTGTATTACAATAAAATAAATATGGTATTTCAGTTTTTTTTATTTTATTAAATTTTTTACTGTTTTAATGTTATCTACTTCTTTCAATTTTTAACTCAGTCAATGACTGCTTTATAACTATGAAAACTATTTTCTGTATAAATAAATATGTAAATATCAATTTATTTATAAAGTGCATAAAAACAACAAATGTTGAACAAAGTAATTTAGTCAAAATAAAATGAAAACAAGAAAGAAGAACAAGAAAATACATCTTGTGTCACTAAGAACACATGAGAAAGTGAACAATAAAAATCAGCTCTATGGGAGCGGTGGCGCCGAGGTTAGAGAAGGTGGGCTTGTGATCGGAAGATGGCCAGTTCAACTCCTTATACCTTCAACATCTAAATGTGGGTAGGAAAGGTGAATCACCTGTCTCCGCCCTCATTTGCCCCACTCTGGGTCCTTGAGCAAGGCCCTCAACCAATCAAACTACCGTATTTTCCAGCCTATAAGTCACACCTTTTTGCCTACATTTCCAAGCCCTGCGACTTTTAGGCCAGTGCGACTTATACGTGAATTTTTCTGTTTTTTTCACTTTGGTCAAAGGAAATGCTGCAAGGAATTACCGGTATATTGTTATTATTAAAATATTAAGGAAAAGTTCAACTAAGACACATCTTTGCTATATTTTTCAGCAACAAAGAAAATAGTTTTTAAGTGTTAATCTAAAAGTCCTTCCATGCACATTCTTGCAGCAATTTAGCAGCCAGAACATTTTGGGCAAAACACCAGCCCACATTTCCGGGTTTTCAGCGGTGACCGGTCACATCAGCTGGGACGAGTCATGTCAGCGGTGACGTGAGGTGCGACTTATAGGCCAGTGCGACTTATACGTGTATTTTTCCACTTTATTGGACATACTGTAATTGGACTGATGCGACTTATAGGCCGGTGCAACTTATAGGGCGGAAAATACGGTATTCAGAGCAGGGCACTTGGTGCACTTTATTTACTTTACAAATGCATGTAAGCTACAGTTTTTACTGTTTCAATTAAAAGAAACATGTTTCCTCACCACTTCTTTGATTCATTTTGTCCAGCTGTCGACTTTTAAGTCTGTGTCCATGTCCAACCAGAGCCAAAGTCAAAGTCAACTTTATTGTCAGAACTGCAATATGTACAGGACATACACAGGATTGAAATTGCGTTTCTCTCAGTCCCTCGGTGCAACAGTAACCATCTAAACACTAAACACTAAAACATTTAATAAACATAAGCATAAAATAGTAAAAGTGTAACACTGTCCTGAGTTTTTTCATAGTAGTATAAAAGTATGAAAATTTACACCAACACTGAAACACCAAACACCCCTAAAACACCAAACACCCAATGAACATAAGCATAAAATGAAATAATAAAAGTGTAATACTGTCCTGAGTTTTTTCATAGTAGTATAAAAAGTATAAAAAGTATATCTATAAAATAAATAAAAAGTATTGTGTAGTTGGTGCTTTTAATCAGTTTTCAGTTAAAAACCGTGTAAAGTGAAATTAAATGTGTGTTTTTAGTTTGTCACATGGCATAAATATGTGTTATTAATCACCCATTTAAATCTGACTGATTAAAAACATTGTTTACCTTATAAAATTAAGTCTCAAAAATCATGAAAAAACATGATTTTGCCTTGGTCTGGAACGCTAGGGGCGTGTCAGTGCGTGGGCGTGGTTTCAGGCAGCTGCGCTCGTCCTGCTCGTGTCCCACAGTGGAGAGGCAGACAGCAGAGCCAGTAAACCTGCTCTGTTTTTATCCGAGTTCTGTCTGTAACAGCAGCTACTTTTTCCAAGAGTTACGCTGTTTTTGTAAATAGTTTTCTTGTGTGTTTTTAATCTGGAATGAATAAAAAAAAAAAAGAGTTGCACCATGCGGGATTTGAACCCGTGGGCTTTGGGACGGAAGGCAAGCGCTCTAACCATTGTCCTAACCAGGCATTACAGATACTCAGCATAAAACGACGCAGTATAAAAACATGTTATGATTTGTACGGGTGCCCTGACCATTACGACATCCAGGGAAGATGCACGAACGAGGCATAATTGATTAGCTAGCTAACAATGAACAAAATATCTATGCTATTGCTATCTGATGCTATCTGCGATTCGCGAGTGAACGGCTCCACCGAGGCGAATTTATACGGCTGGAGCTGCAGGGGGTGGGGCTATACTAATGAGGACCGCGTGACGAAACGCGGTCCCGTTTAAAACACGCCTAAAAAATCCTGAAATAGAAATATGTTTATACACAGTTTGCTCTATAACTCCAAAATTAATTGAGCTACAATTTTGAGACTTTTTACTCATTTACAAGATTACAATTATGACATTTATAATGTTTATTGAAGAAAATGTTGAAATTCACTTTACACGGTCTTTAAATTAATTCAATCCAAGTCTATAACAGTCACAAAATGTCACCAAAATCACTCTGTCCCTCTAAAATCTTTCAGAAAATGGCAAAAGTGTATTGAATTGTATCGTTTGCTGAATATCGCAATATATATCGTATCATGAGCAGAATTTTGTGTATCGTATCGTGAGATTATTGTATCACTACAGCCCTAATAGATACAAAAAAGCTTTAACAGCTCTGAAAATTTAGTGTCGTTAAAGAAGTCCAGGGAAACCTGCAGTCTGTCCTTTCTCATTTCCTCTCAGCTCGTCTGCACTGACGTCTGAGAGGTGGTTTTGTTTAACCATGACTGAGATGACTTTGACTGTTTCATTTTAAGTGGCGCAACAGAGTTCAGAAGGTCATGTAGAACTAAAAAGATCTAACTCGTCCACACTGGACAGTATGCAGAACTGAGGGTTGCAGGAGACCAAGTCCTTAAAACCAGCGGAGAAATGCAGCGCGGTGTCAGAATTAAATTAGTGTACAGAACAAATGGATGATCCAGCCCATTCCTTCCTACCAGAAACAAGAACAGGTAGATGGTTTGATAAAGAAGTTCTACAGTTGATACATTTATTCCATAAGACAGCGCAAGATCCAGTGTTCCCTTTTTCATGAGTGGCACCGGTGACAGACTGCGTAAGATTAAGTCAATAATGTTCATACAATCTTTGACCAGCCTCACAGCAGACATGAATGTTAAAATCACCAACTATTAATATCGTAGCATAAGTCCCGTCATAAAATCTGTAAAACTAATTAAATCATTGCTGTATTCAGGTGATCGGTAAATTAACCCATTGTTCCAGGTTACACTCGTTGTGCACTTAAGTCTGAATGTCAGTTAGTTAGGCTTTAACTGAGACAATGGTTAAAACAAAAAAAAAGCTAAAGAAAATTTGACCTTGCATTCATCATACGAACCTTAATGTGGTATTTATGTGCCACCTCCAGCAGCAAAGGCACAATGCTGTCTATAGGCTCACCGTTGTCATCATTAGTTGACGGAGGATACCAGGAAACAGCGATGACACCTGAGAAATTTATTTAGCATAAAACACTTTTGAAAGCACTGTCCAAAAACTGACCACATTTTACAAACTTAAAAATCATTTAATTCCTCCACAATAATTTTATTCATTATAACAAAATGTATTATACTGTTATAAAATATTAATGTGTAATCATTTTATTAATTCAGCTCGAGTCATCAGTAAACATATAACAAATTATTAATATCAGTACTCAAATATACGCCTAACTGCCGTATTTTCTGGACTATAGGTCGCACCTGAATATAGGTCGCATTGTCCAATTATTGCCAAAGAATTGGGAAAATCCATATATAGGTCGCACCTACGTCAAAATGTGGACCGTGTTTAGCTCTGCTGCAAATGTCTCTTCCACAGGAGCGCACAGCAAGGCTTTTAAGAAGATTAACGCTTAAAAACAATTATTTGTTTGATAAAAATTATAGCAAATATGTGTCTGAGCTGAACTTTTCTTTAATAAATTAATAATTTTAGCAGGATAAACACCTAAAAAATATATTTGTTAGCTGACATTATTGTAAGAGTGTGTCTCAGTTTAATTTGTGTTAATAAATGATTACAAATCAGCTTATTTAAAAAAAGACATAAATAGGTTGCACATGAATATAGGTCGCAGGGCATGCAAAAATGATAAAAAGCCGCAACCTATATTCCGGAAAATACGGTACATGACTTTTAGTGACACATGATTAATATATTATTTTAAATGGCATCTGTCTAAAGTGGCTAATTTAGCTGGTTTCATTTCTAAATTTTAGTCATTTTTTCCACCCCCATTTAATCACAACACAAAAAATATGTTTAACTAAAAAAAAGCAGTTTTTAATAACTAACAGTTCAAGTCACTTATGTCTTACCGATGGCTGCTGTACGCAGCTGCTGCATATGAGCCTCCAGAACAGAGGGGTCCCTGGAACTGTAGGGTCCTAAAGAGGGGTAAAAGTTGGACCCAATATCATCAGGAGGGCTGTGCCTTCCTTGTGGGTAACCGTCAGCCATCTTAGCATCCCAGTGTGGCAGCTGCGGGTGGTCCCAGTGGATGTATTTGCCATCAAACTTGGGATTTCCATACCATACGTAGTAGAAAGCATGGAGATAGTAGTTTGGGGGAGGAAACTTCCTCAGCGTGGCTTCCAGCTCTGCATTTCTATTTGACTCAGCAGAGTCGTTCATGTTGGTCTCTTCAGGTGTTTTCTTGCTGTCTCTTTGGATCTGTGGATCATTCCTTTGGTCTGGGATTACCCTAACGTCTCTTGGGCTGTAGAGAGAAGGACCCTCCGGTGTGAGGGCCTTCAAAATCAGGGTTATGATGAGTAGGAACGACACCAAAGCAACTGATCCAATGCAAGTTTTGAACCTAAACCTTGCCATTCTTCACTCGGCTTGAAGCTTCCCATAGTTCATTGTTGAAGGAGCAGAGTGGGGCTGATGGTGGGCGCATCAAAGCTCGGACTGGGGCTTCTGGTCAGCCTGGAGGTTTGGGATTATAAAATAAATACCAGTGTTAGACAGGAAAAAGCAGCGACACAAGCATGGTTTGCAACTCTAGCTACAAATCGTATTATGATAATGAATTAATCACCCCTTGTAGCTCAAGTTTCATCGATGCACCAAGTGAGTTTTATATTAAATGTTAAACATTTAGCAGCAAAGCACTCAACACCAGCAATAAAGTGTTAAAACAGTCAACTGATGTTGCTTTAACTGTAAAAAGCAGATAAAAACAAGCTGGCATGTTACACCTTGTAATGCAGTTACCCTCTTTCTGCAACTATTTCCTGCTTAAGCTAAACGTAGCACACAACACAATGCTACAGGAAATTCATTGTAAACAGCAGTCAAACAAGACAAGCATATACAGTACTTTTTACCTTCCAAAACATAGCAACTCGCTTGTGTCTACAGAATACTAATAATTCTAACGAACAAACATAAAACATGCTCAGTTCTAGCAGCTCAAGCGAGCTTTTATTAATTATTTAGCTGAAAGTGAAGCAGATGACCATTAGCGTTAGCTTGCTTACACTTTTTTGCTTCAGACAGCGGCTCGTCATGTCACTGATCTTAAAACACTTCACACGTATCGTCAGCCGGCTGTAACCCATCCAACTACTATAGAAATCTGATGTCGCGCTGCTTCCTCAAAAATCAGCTACGTCGCGTGACGCATACTGCCCCCATGCGGTCGGAAGGTGAATCGCATCGTAATTGTCCTGTTGGTTTAAAATGTGCATCTTTTTTCCAAGTTCTCTTTGCAGCAATGTCTTAACTCAGAACTACAGACCAGTTAAGTAAACCAGTATACAAATGAAATGGAAATCCAAGCACATGATTTTATTTTTTTAATTATTATACTTTATTTTCATAAATCACTTGTAGCTCAAATTTAGTGAGAATTTCTTGTTTTAAAACAGCAGCAAAGCTTATAATACTTTATAGATTGTATGTTTTAATATTAAATGTTTTTGTTAATGACATTTTTACATTTTGAAGCACATTAAAATGATTTCAATGGCTGACATTCTCTGAGAATGTTTCCACCACAGCCAAAACCATGATTAAAACAGGAAAATATTTCCTTAAATTGATTACTACCTATGGTGTGTGGTAAATGATGATGTTCCTATGGATCCTGAACAGGTTGGACACATTATGATGTACAGTAGTAAAAGTAGTTTGGCATAATCTGGTTCTTCCTCCACCTGCCTCTCAGAAAAGCTCAACATTTAGTTTTCAGAACATCATCAGCTACAATCTCTTTTTGAAAGTGGCACTGAGGGTTCTCCTCATCCGGATCCTGTCTTACCTCGACCCGGCAGCTCTGGTTCTCCTCCAGCTTATAGGCTTGTGGTTGTATTCACTGCTGACTCTGGATGGTCTGAGATGGGAAGAAGCATCTGAGAAGTCGAGCTTCAGAAAATGATGCACAAAGTTGACTGCGCCCAACAAAGACCTCATTTTACATTGTAATTAAAACCTAATGTGAATGCGGGAGAACTAAGTGTCACTGACATGATTTTTTTTACTATGCATAAAATTGCTCAATATATATATATATATTTTATCATTCAACTATGTTCGCTTTTGCAAACAAAATGATAAATCAATTTAATTTTGCTTTAAAAGTGATTTTAAACTTCGCGCCGTTTATTCACGGGAAATCCGATTACACACGAATGCAACATCTGTGACGTAGTGTGAGGCAGAGGGTTCTGGTCTCTTTAATAGCGGACAATTTAAAACCCGACGAGTTTATCAATCTATGTGAAGATTTGAGCTATTTGTCTTCATTTTGGGAAGCAGAAAATAGTTTGGGTGATGGAACAAGAAACAACAGGATCTAATTTAGGTCTGATGCTGTATCAGACTTACCTTCAGGTGAGGGGGGGGGGCTCCGAGGGTTCAGCTTTGTTCCATTCTTGACGAAGTATTTCATCTTTTGGGATAGTGAAAAGGCTCACTTGTTCACTGAGGATATTAGAACACCCAAATGCGACACAACAGCATTTTTCAAGTAAAAAAAAGAAAAACCCGCGATCTGCAGACAGACGCAGACTGCCTCTGCCCAATTTTACGTCACAGAAGTTGCATTCGCGTAATCGGATTTCCCGTGAATAAACACGGCGCGAAGTTTAAAATCACTTTTAAAGCAAAATTTAATTGATTTATCATTTTGTTTGCAAAAATGAACATAGTTGAATGATAAGATATATATTTTGAGCAATGTTATGCATAGTAAAAAAATCATGTCAGTGACACTTCCATCCATTTTCTTCTGCTTATCCGGGGTCAGGTCGCGGGGGTAGCAGCCTAAGTAGGGAGGCCCAGACTATCCTTTCCCCAGCCACTTGGAGCAGCTCCTCTGGGGGAATCCCAAGGCGTTCCCAGGCCAGCCGAGAAACAGTCCCTCCAGCGTGTCCTGGGTCTTCCTCTGGGTCTCCTCCCGGTGGGACATGCCCGGAACACCTCCCCAGGGAGGCGTCCAGGAGGCATCCTAACCAGATGCCCGAGCCACCTCAACTGGCTCCTCTCGATGTGGAGAAGCAGCGGCTCTACTCCGAGTCCCTCCCGGATGACTGAGCTTCTCACCCTATCTCTAAGGGAGAGTCCAGACACCCTGCGGAGAAAACTCATTTCAGCCGCTTGTATCCGAGATCTCGTTCTTTCGGTCACAACCCAAAGCTCATGACCATAGATGAGGGTGGGAACGTAGATCGATCGGTAAATTGAGAGCTTTGCCTTTCGACTCAGCTCTCTCTTCACCACGACAGACCGGTGCAGCGTCCGCAGTGGGCGCTGTACCTATCCGCCTATCGATCTCATGCAAGTATTGCGAGGCCCAAAGGTAGTCGTTTGCCTTTGCCTTATGGCAATAAAAGAACAATAACTTCAGTAACTTTGGGTTTTATTCATTTTATTGACTTCAAAACAAACTTATACAACCTGCTAAACAACTTTTAGTAACATCCTGTTTTCTTGTCATCAAGAAAATTAATCAAGCTAATTAACATAAACCGTTAATAAAGAATGCAACAAACAAGAAGGATGGGAGAATAGAAAACGTCTTCACTATAAAAGAGCAGCAGAGACTGAAGCGAACACCAACCAGAATGTAACAGAACAGTAAGAGACACATTTTATTCTGGTAAGTAATGAAAACTTTGTCCTGATCGATGAGAAAGGATCAATAAGATGTGGTGTACCCTGTTTTTTACTGCAGCGCTGCATCTGTACACTGGGTGGTGGAATATTCACAGAGAAGTTTAAACTGGCTCTTCCACCCACTCCCTCCTCTGCTGGTTTTCACACACTGTACCTCAACAGACTGGGAGGCGAGAGGGGAATATGGTGGTATCTCTAAAATACATCATATCCATAATACAACAAACACTTTAGATATTAGCAATTTTACGAGGCTTGTTTTTGCGTCACTGATTAAGGTTAATGTCTTCATTTTGGGAAGCAGAAAATAGTTTGGGTGATGGAACAAGAAACAACAGGATCTAATTTAGGTCTGATGCTGTATCGGACTGACCTTCATGTGGAGCTGCTCACACACGCGCACTGTGAGAAGCCCAGAGCTCTGCCCGGTTTAACGTCACAGATGGTGCGTTCGTGTGTAATCGGTTTTCCCATGATTAAACACGGCTTGAAGTTCAAAATCACCTTTAAAGCAAAATTAAAGTGATTTATCATTTTGTTTGCAAAAACGATATATTTTGAGCAATTTTATGAATAGTAAACTAATCATGTCAGCGGACCTTTAAGGACTTCCCCTTGTTCAAACCTTAAAGGTTCAGTATTTAACTTTTCTAACAATATATTTTTAACATATTTCTTCACTCTGTCACTACCTCCTGACATACTGATTTTAGACAAGTAATCTCTGAAAAAAACTATTGTCCCCTTGCTTCTCTAAAAGCATTTCTAAAAAGCCACAGTGACCCACCGTTAACCAGCCAATAAAAACAGATTTTGTAACCAGCCAATAAAAACAGAGCTTGAATTTGAATCAGCCAATAAAAACAGAGCTTGAATTTGAATTTCAGCAGAGCTAGGGCAAGAGCAAGCCTCAGAGCCATATATGGCTCTGAGGGGGAGGGACCAGAAACGTGTCTCTGTTCAAAATTTTCCTAAGTTCCAGCGTGTTCCAGAAATTACATACTAAACCTTTAAGTCGTGACAAACTGAATTGATGACTGGTCTGTTTTCTCAGGATTTATACTGTTCATTGACATACTGGTGCTGGTCATACAAGTAGAATATCATGAAAATGTTGATTTATTTCAGTAATTCCTTTCAAAAAGTGCAACTTGTATATTATATTCATTCATTACACACAGACTGATATATTTCAAATGTTTATTTCTTCTAATGTTGATGATTATAACTGACAACTAATGAAAACCCTAAATTCGATATCTCCGAAAATTAGAATATTACTTAAGACCAATAAAAAAAAAAAAAAGATTTTTAGAAATGTTGACCAACTTAAAAGTATGAACATGAAAAGTATGA